>JAUMHQ010000090.1:8916111-8932239 GCA_032361165.1 Enteromius paludinosus | reverse complement strand
CACAGGAATAAATTACATTTTAAAATATATTCACACAGAAAACAGTTATTTTAAACTGAAATAATATTTCACAATATACTTTTTTTTTCTTCTGAATTTTTAATCTAATAAATGCAGCCTTGATGAACAGAAGAAGCATCTTTAAAATATAAAAATATCAAGTTATACATATGTGACTCTGCACCACAAAACCAGCCATAAGTAGCACAAAATTTCTTAGGATATTAAGTAAAGATAATGTTCCACAAAGACATTTTTTTGGTCAATTTCCTACCGTGAACACAGCATATCAAAACATATTTTTTGATTAGTAGTATGTTTTGCTAAGGACTTCATTTGGACAACTTTATGTAAATGCACTTTTCTCAATATTTTTTGCAACCTCAGATTCCAGATCTCAAAGTTGTGTCTCATCCAAATATTGTCCTATCTATCTATACATCAATGGAAAGCTTGTTTATTCAGCTTTCATATGTTTTATAAATCTTAATTTTGAAAAATTGCCAGTTTGTGACTTGCTTTATGGTCCATGTTTAGGATTGCCATTTTGTTTGACTTTATATCCTATAAATAAATGCATGTCCCATGCCCCATTAATTTCAGTGTTGACTGCAGGTACTTACAAGGTATTTCTGGCACAGCTTGCTCTGGGACATGGGGTGCTGGTTCCTCTTCAGGCCTTGCAGTTAGACTGTCCCCTTGAAGCCTAAAAAATACAACAATTGAGCACTACAGGTTTTCATTTCAAATAAGTGGCTTGTATTTCTCCCCACAGTTATGATAGCTGTGGAAGATAACAGTAAAATACTATCATGTTCTCCTTTCAGAGTAAACTCTCTGCTGAGGCTATGAAATAACTCTGTGTAATGGATCAGTATCAAATAAAATCTAAATTTTTACCCAGTGTCTTTGCTGGATGAGAACAAGTGGAGACAGTGAGTCTCTATTCATAAAAGGTAATGAGACCGTGCCAAAGCAGTCTATTTGTCTTATCACTATCAGGGGAGGATGAGGATATGGGCAGGCTGGAATGTAGACAGAGAGTAACATAGGGGAACGCTTAGGACCTGACAGCAATCTACTAATCACCAAACTGAGCAGCTGTCTCAAACACCCATCATTTATGATGTGCTTTCTCAGAGGATGCTGGGATTAGGAGCTTGTCTAAAGAGGGCTTGTTCATCCAAAAATATCAATTACTCATCTTTAAAAGCAGGATTTGATGCTGCTCTTTTTTCAGGGTGTGGGTGATTTCAGTCTGTCTTGTGTTTTTAATGGACTTTTCTTTGTCATTTTTGGAGCTTGATAGCATGAACATAATGTCTAACATTTCCTTTTGCATCTAGGTAACAAAAAAAGGTAACAAATTTTGAGCGAACTATCTCTTTATAGACATCTTACTGTATACTGTATATAGCACCATTATCCTTAAAGGAAAAGTAATACAAAAATATGCTCATCCAAGATGAAAGTTAGCATAACATCACTTGCTCATCAATGGATCCTCTGCATGGGTGCCTTCAGAACGAGAGTTGAACAGCTGATAAAAACATCACAATAATCCACAAGTAAACCTCATGACTCCAGTCCACATTTTGTGAAGCAAAAAGCCTTATGTTTTCTTATTAAACAAATCCATAATTTAACTTATAATTTCAAACCACTGCTCAAATCATCTTTATCCAGTGAAAAAGTAATTTAGTCTTCAATAATCATCAAGTTGTCCAAATAAAGTTCTCAGCAATGCATATTACTAATCAAATAATTAAGTTTTAATAGGAAATTTATCAAATATATTATAAGAAAAATCAATAATTCTGACCCACACAATGTATTTTTGGCTATGACTAAAAATATACCCATGCCATACCTACAGGTATGACTGGTTTTGTGGTCAAGGGTCACAAATGGTGGATTTTGATGTGAGAAGACAACAGGAAGTTTACTTTTTAATGGATTATTGACTGGTATTTTGGCTAGACGTGACTATTTAAAATGAAAAAAATGTGAAGTGTTTTTGCAAGATGTTTACTGATGGACTGCAGTGGTGTGGGTTTATTTCTGGATTATTGTGATGCTTTGTGCTATTGTGATCAACTGTTTGGACTCTTATCTGACGGAACCCTTTCACTCCAATGGATTCTCCAAATGTGTTCCAATGAAGAAACAACTAATCTACATCTTGGAGTAAATGTTCTGCAAATCTATGTATTTGAATGAACTATTCCTTTAATGAAGAAAAAAATCAGTATGCTTAAAAAAAGAAATCTTTTGTGTGGCCAGGATCATACCAGGTGATTTTAGTAGGCGCATCCAATTAAAACCTTCCAGTCTCACAAATTTCCTAGAGTGGAAAATGAAGACCTACAGCAGTGTAATTGTCATACCTTATTCTTCAACAATGCCGTATTCTCAAACTGTTATTTTGGAGCGTTTTCACTTCAGAGCCGTTAATCACCAAATGCTGTACTTAGCAAATGATAGGCTTGATTCATTTTACATTTCTCGGCACTGCCATTGCGCGCCTTTTCCTTTAAGCAATCAGGGCAGCTGATGAGCATGATCAACACAAAAGAAAACAACTTTTTCTCTTTTTACCAGCCTTTACACTGCAGCTTCTACTAATTAATTTTTCTCTCCGTCTATCCATATATCAAATCCACCAACAACTTTCTCTCTCATTCTTTCTCATACATACAGAAGCCACTGAGAAAAAACAGATCTGGCCTAGCCCACCATCTGAGGCAGTTCCTTTTCATACAGCATCATTTTTGGAATGAATTATTAAAATAATGATGGTGAATGACTCATACAGCTGTGCTTGATCGGGTCAGCCCCCCCTATAATAGCATCTCGGATGCTTTTGGCAGCTGTGGCTCAGGTTTGCTTTAAAAGGCTACTCTGTGCTTCATAAACAGTTATAACATGTTGCCTTTTATAGTACTTTCTCATGTCCTGCAGTGGATCAGATGCACTTTTTCATTCATGTACCCCACAGAATTGTCATATCTGTTGCCAATTTAGGGAGCAGATGAAATCGGAGAGCGTTTGTGCTACTTCCAGATGAGCTGTTTCCTAAGCATGTGTGGCTGTAGTCTACCACCTCATCCATCACACAAAGAAGACAGACACTGGCAGATAAGGAATAAATCCCATGACCTTTTTCTACACTGGTGTATTATGGGTCAGTAGATCCTTGCAGGAGATTTAGCAATACTGAATCACGTTTACATTTTTATAATCAGTTTAAGCTTCACTGTGACCGCAGGTTTGCTTGAATCTGAGAAAACTTTTGAGAATGCATATCGTTTGACTTAATAATGTGTTGTGTTGACTATTAAGCTGTATTTATTTTATTGCATTTTAGTTGTTACGTACTGCATTAAAAACACATTAAAAAAGTGCTGCTTCTAAACGAAAATGGTTGAGGAAGTTAAATTTACTATAATTGTATTATGCTTATTATGATTATTTATTTATTTTTATGGAATTTTGATGTACATTACATTTACGTACAGTACAGTTTTTCATTGAAATGAATCGTTTTATTCAGCATTGTTACATTAATGTTCCTAAAAGTGTCAGTACACATGAATACAGTTATATTGCTACAAAATATTTGTATTTCAAACAAATACTTTCTATTCATCAAATAATGCTGATGCAGTTTCCACAAAAATTTTAATGAGAAGTTATGAACATTAATAATAATAGTGCTGTCAAAAAGATTAACTCAAAGAATAAAGATTAAATCACGTAAACGCTTGATTTTTTTTATGTGGTTTATAGCAGTTAATAATATATATGTGTGTGTGCCATGTACCCTTCATCAGCACTAAATAAAAATAAATGTTTCTTGAGCATCAAATCAGCATTTTAGAATAATTTCTGAAGCATCATGTGTCACTGAAACACTGCATATTTCAAAATATTGTTTTTATTGTATAAAATAAACAGTGTTTTTTTTTTTTTTTTTATTAAGCCTTGATGAACATAATAGATTTTGTTTGCATTTATTTAAACATTATTTAATGGTAGTATTTCTTAAAATTGATAAATAAATGATATAAATGATTAAGAATAAATGAGTGATCCACTGAATGAACTTGACTGGCTTAAGTATAATATTACATGTTTTAACGGTGTCTAACATCCGGACTTTCCGGACTGCTGTTAAGTACTGTGTTCTTCACTCATTGACCACTTGAGATAACAAATGTCCAGATAAAAGGATTCCTAAGTCTGAGCCTAAGAAAATGTGAAGAATGCTGCCTTGGTCTTCCAAGTAACCACATGCCCAGGCAAAGAAACAGAGAAGAAAACACGGAGAGATGGCCATCAGTTTCCTCACATTATATAGCCATTGCTGTTTGGCAAGTCTACTGTATATGAAGAGCTTCCGGATGTACAAACAGACACTTATGGGATGAGTTAATGTACTTGGACTGATTCAATCACATTCATGAATGAATAATTCAGATTATCAATGCAAGAACCACAAGCTCTGATTCAAATATGTAACCGGGGTGGGCCATATCCACAATCCTGCGCATTTAACCTGCGATATAAACAAGTGACCTTCCACATCGATGTGATAAACAGTGCACAAACAAACGGTGATTGTGTGATAAAAGTGCAAAGATGTGTTCAGCATCTCATAGACTGTGAAGAATGTCTAAAGTATCTGTGGTGAATCTGATATGGGGCAGAAACGAAAAGCCTAAAAGAAAGAGCCAAACAAAACAAATGTGGGGGGATGTAGGAGCGTGGCAGCCATCGAACCCAGCAGATTGTTTCTTATCAGAGGCTGGCATCGGAAATGAGCGCTGAATCACCCTATCACAGCCAACAGTGTGAAATGTGATCATACTGCCCAGCCACAAACTACACAACAGGAAATAAAAACGGAAAACAAGTGACAATGAAGAAGATTATCTGTTTGTGGGTCTGATGAATGCAATCAGATTTCTAGAATGCTTTTAAGATATGTATGTTTTTCTGTCATCCATGGGTGTTTCTTCAACTTTTGACACTTTATGTCCTGGGGTATGTTTTTTCAATCAAAAATAACAGATTTATTTTATGTCTTCTTTAAAAAAACAACAGTAAAGAATATAAATGTATTACATGTTTAAAAATGATTATCTAAACAAAAAGAAATAAACACCTTTTTCAATATTATTTACACACACAAAGTGTGAGGTCAGTGGGATTTATTTTATTTTATTTTATTTTATTTTACGGCAAGGATGCATTAAATCAAGATTGGACAAATAGCTGCAGAAAATGTACATTTTCCATTATAGGAATAAATAAAACTGTACATATATAAATATATTCATATTTATGAATGCTAAATTGTAATAATATATATATATATATAATATATATATATAAGCACAAACTAACTTTTAAAGGTTGTGTGCATAATATGTTATTTAAGTAGAATATTTTTTTGATTATATTATTAAACATTTTTATATTTTCGTTATTTATTATTTTTATTTCCAGTCAAGGTTTCAAATTATGCGAAAAGTGAGAAAATATTTAAGAAGAATTGTTTTCAGAATGTATAAAGTTGTTGCTGTGAAATTCACTTTAACAAGACCAATGTTAAACGTTTTGATAAAAAAATGCTAATTAAATTCTTTGGAAATGACAGTGTGGTGGAAAGAATTTGTCAGAGAGTTCTTTTGTCAGAGTTATACAATGTTAATGGATAAATTAATTTAACTAGTGAGTGCTTGAAAAGTGTGTTTTAAAACAGTTAAGCTCAATTCAAACGGCCAAAAGTGCCCTTAGTTGAAGAAACAGCACATGTGTAGCCGTAAGACAACTACACAGGTCATAGTCACCTCAGTAAGATAAACGCTGTGCATTACCTCAGCATGTACTCATTCAGCTTCAGCTCTCAGAGCTTTGACTCCAGATTGCTGGAATGCTGCGTGTGGCCCTCATATCCGGCTGAAAGGGGTTCGGTTGCGGCCTCTCAGCAAACAGAGGTCAGGATACGTGACTTGACTAAGATATATGACAGTGTATTCTAGCGCGGACCGACAATGACATTCTTCACATTGTGTTCACCGCTTGCCTTGTGTGTGGTGAAGTCACTGAGTAGAGAGCTGTTGGTAAATATTGAGCTGTGTAAATATTTACCTTGCACACCTTGAGCAGATGTTGAGAGTGACTTTGGCCTGGGGCTCTGAACAGTAGGAGCTGCGGCCCTGGCTGAACTTACTGCCGGACGGCAACAGACCAGTGACCCCCTCCATTCTCAGGTCATCCAGATCCTCTGAGAGAGACACAAAGAGAGAGAAAGAAAGACGGATGATGATTTAACCCTCTGGTTATGATCAGACTGTGTTTACAGTATTTGTTTAGGTATGTGTAATTTTTTGTATATTTTTTAATGACAATATTATTCACACTTTATATAAATTTTTATATTTAAATGTAATTTAATTTTCATCATGATTAAAATAATGACACTAAACTAAAATAATTGTACTTTATCCATGTTTCATTCTATTTTATTAATATAAACACAAATAAAATGAAGTAAAATAAAATAAAATAAAATAAATAGGGTTTTTGCTGGGTTTGAAGGTTTGGTGACAGACACCAACAAGTCTATATATTCAAATCTGATTGAATCTTGGTGATTTAAGCAGTTTATATTATGCACTTTTAGAGTTTTCAGCAACACTCTCTGACTACTGATATGTAAAATCACTAATCAAATGAGAAGCAGAAGTTTAAGAAAAGAGAAAATACAATACACAGTGAAATAAACAAAGCTAACACACTGAGATGGGCAACTCCGTACTCCGGGAGGTCACTGGTGACTCTTTCACAGCATATGCTCACAGCATGCTAGCCTGCGCCCAGATAACAGGTGCAGAGGGCTGGATCTGAGAGATGTGCATCTCTTTACACTACAGCTGTTCCACTACAACACGCAACAGGGCCGCTGGGTGAAAGCTGGGTCATTTTCCAGAGTTTCCCAGCTCAGTTATATAAATAAGCTGGGGTTTTAAGCTGTAAAGACCTGTTGGACTTTGCTGCTTCTACTTAAAGCTTTAATATCATATATATATATATATATTTATATATATATATATATTAACCTAGCATCACCGGATAGAATCAGGTGGCAATTTGGCCCTGGTGTGAAAATAAATGAATACATGCATACATACAAATGAGCAACAAATAAGTTTATATAATGTATATTTAAACTGTATAACAACCATATAAGCAGTCTAACAGCAAGCAGAATTGCAATACTGCAAACCAATTTAACGGTTTGCAGCAATTTGGTGTATTTATTATATAATTCAAAATATGTATGGTCAGGTGTGCGTGTAATAGCTTTGGCATGCTTCATCAAATCCGATTTCAGAGCCAGAACAATCTGTTTCATAATGCCATTTTTACAAAGCATGTTTCTCACAGGGAGTTTCGCTCTCGTGTCACAAACATCATGATCTAGCAAGAACTCAGAGCAGCGTGGTAAAGTGAGCCGCGTTCTGTGAGGTCAGCGCCTCCCTCCCGTGCCTGTGGCTGTAGGTGTTATATACCAACCGAACCACTTACGCTGAGACCGCACAGCCAGCTGACAGCGTGTGGAAGGACGCACCAAAAAAAAAGCACCTTGTAAGACAAGTAAGTGTAGCTAATGGCAGGGATTAGACTTGGCCTATTCATCCACGAAACTCTTACTCGACTCACTTTACATCTCTCAATTGCCTCGCCTTTTTTGTTCGAGCTGCTGATGTGGGAAGGGGCCCGGTGGGAAATAACTTATCAGTCACAATTAAAAGCCCCCCAAACGCAGCTTTTTGTGTGCGAGCGCTCAGTGGTGTCAACATGAGATTTCTCCCATGAGTCTTTGTGCAAGCACGGAAAGCATGTGTAAAAAGGAGGTCCGCTTGGCACGGGAATGCGGACACTGCCTTGTTCGTGAAATACCAGCGAGTGTGGTGATATTACATGCCTCATTCATCATCGCAGGTCTGATCCAGCTGAGAGAGAGAGCCAGAGGCCACTTCATACACACACGCAGCATTGTACAGGAGAACACAGCTGTCCATCGTGGGAAAGTCTCTCTTTTCGGACTGGGCTGCGGGGTGTTTGGTTCAACGCTGAGGGGGGCACTTGTGGCAATATGGCAGCATTTCTGTGAATTCTGATGTAAGCTGGCTGAGATTTAGCATTTGAGAGAATATAAAGAGAGACACAAAAAGAGCACAGCTATTCTCAAAAAATATGTTTATACCTGTATTTAAGATTTATGTATCTGAGTTGCAAGCAAAACTAAATTTCATTGAACATTTTGGGGTCTGTATTATTTTTTTAAGGTTTGAAAGGTATCTTATGTTCACCAAGGCTGCATTTATGTAATCCAAAATACAGTAAAATAATAATATAGGGAAATATAAGGCCTAAGATTTATGTATTTATTTGGTTTACACAACTTTAACACTTAAAAACACATAAAAAGATAATGCTATGATTTTTGCACTAAAAAAAAAAAATTTGCTTAGAATCTGTTCATTGTGAAAACATTTTTGTTTACACTTTTAAAAAAGCATAAACATGTTTATTATATCTAGCTATGAAACAAGCAATATTCAGTTAGATAAAATGTATGAGATTGAATGCAATTGCACTTAAATTATGTACATTTCATGACAGAATCAGAGAAATGTATGGCTCTTCATCTAAGTTATACATTTGATTTAGTTGACCAGAATATTCTTCTGTCATTCCTGGAGTCTTATCTAGGACTTTGTGATCCTGTCTTGCAGTGGTTTCATTTCTTATTTGTCAAATAGGTGTTTTACAGTTCACTTTGGGCATTACTCATCTACTATCATTCCTCTCAGCTGTGGTGTTCCACAAGGATCAATCCTTGGACCTGTTGTTTTCCCTGTACTTGCAAATTTTTTTTTAATTCATTGTATCCTTTGGTCATCCTAAGTTGTGTTTAAATGTGCTCTGTAAATAAACATTGATTGATTAATGACTCCAATCAATGCACTCCCACAGGTTTCAAAACCTCTATGTTCAAAATGTACAAAGATTGGTCTTTTTCTTTCAATTTGAGTTAAAGCAGGAAATAAAATCAATGTTGTGTTTACTTCCTGCTTTAAATCAAATAAAATATTTTAGTCCAGACCAATCTTTGTAAATGTATGTGTGAATAACAAATATGCATAGCATTAAGTTTAACTGTTTGCTTATGTTAAAACTGCATAATCCAAATCAACAGGAATTCTATTAGCAATTCAAATACATACATTTAAAAATGTGTGCCCTTTTTGAGTGTATAACAGTTACTCTTTCCACATCAAAATAATAGGAAAGACTATGACAAATCATTGGCTCATATTGTCAAGTTACTTGAGCATTTTCTATAAGGGGGTCAGTGTGCAAAAAACTGAGCTCATAAAAACCCACCCTAATTAATTGGCCTTCCATTGGAAGTCTTTCTGTAAGTGTTTTCCCACAGAGCTTTGGCTAATTTCTTCTTTTATGTGGGCTTAAAGCTGCTTGTTTCACAAATGCGCCAATGCCCAAGCCAGAAGTGGACTTTAAGACTTGGAATAGTCCTTCATCGGCCTGACAGGGATCTGAACTCCTGCCATAGTAAAGCAAGAGACTGCAGAGTGGGCTTTTCTTCTATTCCATTTTGGAAAGAACTGACGCAGAGGGAAACAAAGGTGTCTGCATGCTCTTTAAACGGTACACTGCCATTCCTTAATAAATCTGCCAGAACTGCCGATCCAGCAAAGCTGCAAAATAAAGCATGACATGAAGACACAAATTTCATTGTCTTATCAGAGAATTTAGAGCCTGTCGACAACATAAGACATAGAGGGTGGTGAGGCTTTGAAAATAATCTTGTTAATGATGCACTCAATTTAGTCTGATGTATTTTAAATCTTTTAATCAGATGGACAGTGTGAAAATAAGTGGTCATTATCTTCACTGACTTAATATGTTACAGACAAAAAAAAAAGTTGGATCCAGCTGGTATTGTAAGCATATTGTACTAGGGAAGCTCTCAGAGTGCTTATCCACAAAGCAATTTAATCATGATGTCTCCTAAGATAACTACTTTTGCAAAAATACTAAATTACAGAATCGCATGTATCCTTCATATATTAGACAATCCCAAATAGCAATGAAATAGGTGAGAAAATTCAAGATGGCAGACAATGCTAAGAGAAATTATTCTAAATACACGCACTAACATTCAAAAAATAAAGTATTATTTTGAACAGGGACATCCTTTGGGCGGTGCAACTGGGGAACTACATTTAACAGAGAAATTAAAATATTAAGTGCCTCTATTATGAATTTTTGAAAACGACCTGTCATGCAGTTTGTAACATAGCTCTAAGTTTTAAATCTGAAAGTGCACCGTTTATAAAATTATTGTCTCTCTCTCAAAAAAAAAAAAATATGAATCATTGAAACGAGTCATTTTTAAAACGAGTACCAAGCCCAAACACCGCTTTAAATGAAATCGACCAATCACCGGAGCACTTTGGGAGTCGTTGAACAAATAAGGTAAAAAATAAATGCAAATTATAAGAAAATGAAAGTGTTTTTTGACCTTGCATGCATGTCAACATGTTGTTTGGGAATCCCACAACCAAAATATGAACCTTTTTTAACCCATAATAAGGTCACTTTAAATGAATGTGAGGAGAAGTTTAATCAACATGCAACAAAAAATGAGCATGCACACATATCCAATATTGGCTCATACTGATAAAAAAATTAATCTAATAATCTCTGATAACCAAAGTGATGCTAATATATTCATTATAGTGTAATACTGAAAAGTATTATATCAAAAAATTGTGTTATGTATATAAATACATCCTAACACCAAGTCTCAAAGGCAGATGCAGTAAGGTTTTAAAACAGACCTAAATGCTCAATGCAAAAAGGCCAACATGAATCGTCAGCCAAAACTATAAACGTTTACGTCTGTACGTAACCTGGGGCCCTACAGCATAAACATGCTCTCTGTTGAGAGTCAAACTACAAAAGAGTTTTGTTTAATCACTTGGAATACCTCATCTACCTCAGACGCAGCGTACAAATGCTACCTTTATATCACACAAAACATTTTGATAACATTGAATAGCAAAATACCAGCAGCTGCACTTCCAGACAAAACAAGGGCACAGCGTCTATGTGAGTGTGTATGCAGCAGTCATGCGTTACTGTAGTGTCACTGCATACCTTCAGTGTGGAATAAATCAACTGCCGGGGATGCTGAGCCCCTGGAGAGAGGTGGAAAGTGTTATCCAAACAAAGACAGGAGTGATGACAAGGAATTTCTGTCTGTAATTGTTCGCACCAACCAAAGCACTGGGCCAGAGTGTGTGCATGTGTGCTTGTTCTAGACAAGTTTCCATGTAGTTTAATGCATCAAAGACAGTCTACACAAATGATTGTGGTGTACGTTGAGGTTGTTAGTCACTATTTGTGACTCCTAATTGAATAAAGTTCTTCAGACTGTTTCATGGATCCCACCAAAAGTTACATATATTTATTTTTTTAGATTTTAGACGATTTTAAAGATGTAATTCCATAATCATATAGCCATACCGCAGTAAACTATAATAAATGCAGACTACGCAGGCAGACATGACGTTTCCCGATATACTTCAAAGTTCCCCATGGGTTTATGTTCCATCTCTAGCTCGTAATTATCTGAGCCGGATAATTGACACAATTCACTGTCGAGAAGCTCTAGACGTCTCAGACTTTTGCACACTTTCCGCATTTGTGTTTCATTAAGACTAAAATGCTACGTTCCTGCGCTGTGGTTTAGTCCTCACATGCATACAGCACTTTGAAGTGAGTGGGAAAAGCACTTTTGTTATGCTTTGTAATGAAAACAATATTTTAACTACGTTTATAATTAAACCCACAGGTTGTCCCTTTCGTTCTCTAAAAATACTTCTGCCTACCACGATGCAAAAATTTCAAGTCTGTCATGGCGGGCGATGATAAATGATCTTTTAAAGTTTATATCTTGAGTTAATGAAAGATAAGAGGATTAAGTGGAGTTACACATGACGCCAATTTTGATGAGGACTGGAAGACTCTGAGGCGCTGACACTTCAGATACACACACGCTTGTTTAAGTATTAATGACTTAATCAGTTTTCGTACAGATCACAATAGTTAAAACCGTTTGTTATATTATTAATGAGTGACATCCATAGCAGATATGTACAATACTGACACCCGCTGGTCAGTTATAATTGATACATACACACAGTTCTTTGGAAATACATCGAAAAGAAGAGAGATCAATCGCTCCAAACAGATAAAGTCCACTAAAGCAGATCCACCGAACCATTTTCTAAAACACAAATGCAGCCGTGTTTCATGGTGTTACATGGGGCGAAAAGTTGCATTATCAAGACAATATAAATATAATCTGGAAAATATTACTTATAAAGTAATATATATTATTAATACTTATAAAGTAATATAATATATATCTTATTATTCATTAAAATCAATATTTTCTATTGTGTTCAAAATAAATACACTGCACGATATAGTTAAAAGGTTTGGGATTATGTTTGTGTTTTTTGTTTTTTTTATTAAAGAAATAATTTTTACTAAGCAATCTGCAGTACATTAATCAAAATGTATCAAAAGTAATAGTAAATATTTTTACATTTTTACCGAAAAAAATTCTGTTTTAGCCAAATGCTTTTTTTTTTTTTTACTTTGCATTAATCAAAGAATCCTAATAAAGATATATATATATATATAACTGATTTCAACGATAATAATAATCAGAAATGGGGGTTTTTAACACTGAATCAGCATATTAGAATGATTTCTGAAGAAAATGAAGCCTGGAGTAATGATTCTGAAAATGTAGCTTTGGCATCACAGGAACAAGTGATAAAAATTAATGATAAAAATCATATTAAAATAGAAAACTGTTATCTTAATTTGCAGTACAACTTTAAAATATAAATGTTTTACTGTATTATACTGTAGTTTTACTGTCTTACTGTATCAAATAAATGCAGCCTTTGTGAGCATAACAGACTTTTTCAATAACAAATAACTTTTTTTATGTAAGTTTGAAACCTTGGCCCTAAAAAATGATTCATGCAACTTTCAGACATGGTAAAGCTAAAAGAAAAACCTCAAAAAGCCAACAACTCATTCAAAAACCACTAAATTGACTGTATTCTGCAGCTCCGGCATACACACCATGCACGACTGTTGATAGCAGAGGTGATGTTCCTGTTATCACACTATAAGGACCAAGAAACAAATCCGACGAACACAGACGCACACAAACTCTCAGATAAATCTTACAGGGGCATTGTGTGTAGAATAACATTATCGCAAGATTTCAAAACAGACCATTCATATCCTAGAAGCCTGGACTCAAACGTGACTCACTGTTTGTTACACGTCTGATTTTTAGATATGTTTGTTGTTAGGTCTATGGGTTCGTTCTTACAATACATCATAGTTTGAGGTTTTCGCTCTACTGTAAATCCTCTAGGGGTCTGTGGGTTACATCATGCTCTCACTGGATCTTTTCAGCTGTCATTCAGTTTTAATAAATGGCTCACTGTGGCCTACACAATCAATCATTGAGCTGCGGCTTGCAGCGTCTTGGCACAACTGCACACGATTAGGTAATGCATCTGCAAGTGTGTGGTAAAAGCCGTATAAGAGCAATAATTTTTCATGAGGGACTTTTTTCCCCTCTTATCAGTGTATCAAAGATACTGTGTAGTTGCCACAGCCAAGCCTCCCTCATATGAAAGTTGAAGATCACTGTAATTTACACCAGCATGTTCCATCATCGCCGGCATCCCTGACAAACACTTTGCATACTGGATACAGTGGTGCATCTCTGTTATTTGTTTATGCCGTCACCATGGTAACTGTTGTGTCTCCGCATCCTGGAGAGAGTTATTGGCGTCAGGGAAGAGCAGAGAATGGCGACGGCTGCCAAGACGGGCTGCCATTACATCACAAACAAAAGCAGTGCTCTGATCGCTTGATCCACTGCGATCACACCGTATCTAGAAAATACCAAGAATTAGCCTCATCTGGGGGTTGAAGTGAAACGGATCAAAATGATAACCTGCAGATTTGCCATATAAAAAGGATCATGTAAAACAGGATTAATCTCAGCATAATCAACGAGTGTCTTCTTAAAGGCGAAGTATTAAAATACTTTCTTTTATGCTAATGTGAAGGGATTCTAAAATGCTTTGCCTCAGTTGTCCTTACAAAGCTTGTGCAATCGCATACAGCAAGACTGAGTGTAGTCTGATTTAGTCAGTGTCTTATAAACTGGTTCTTTTTAGGGAATTAAAACAAAACTATTTCAGCGAAGTCAAATTTCAGCGAAATATTTTTTACAATTCAGTTCAATATTTACTGTGTCCCAGTAAAAACACAGAAATGACAATCTACCGATAACTCCAATATATATATACAAATCAGTCAAAAACCAATAAACCAAAACACAAAATTTCCCTCAGCACTAGGAGATTCCCAAAAACTCCCATATGTTCACATGTTTTTATTATCAGCCAAACCGACAAACCACACTTGAGAGATTCACGGCTGCTATGTCATCGCGGGCTCTCTCAGCGAGACAAAGTGGGTGTCTCAGATACGGGTGGGCATCCAGCACGAGAGAGCTTCATCTCCCATGAATCCCTCCATATGTGCATCACACTCCAGACAATTATAACTCAAGATCTGTGTGAAACCAGTGCACCATTCATCACCCCACATGAACACCCCTTCATAAACCCATTTCTAATGTTTGAAAGGTGTCAGATGTGACCTGACTCTTAATGAGAGTCAGTACCAGATGAAAAGCCACCGCCACAAAATCCGAAACCCTAAATCCTGGAAGGAATAGCTTATTCATCCCACCGAGTGGCCACAGCTCAGACATGTAAAACAACCTGAGAATAGATCTACGCTATTTCTTTTAGTCTCCCTTACACACATCTGTCAGTATCTGTCATCGCTAGGATTGACTAGCGCAGCAAAAAGCCAACCGGTGTCCCGTGAGTGCTCTCTTCAGACATCATTTACTGTAAATGTGCGGCTTCATCTGTATCTGCCATGAAAGTCATAACGCCAATCTGCAGCATTGCTCTGGCATGGGAGAGCACTGATGTCTTGGGAAAAGAGCTTTCTACCATGTTGGTTTATTAGCTAACCAAAAGACAACAAAATGCTGCCAAAAACAGGGTTTTGCTTCAAAAACCCCATTTGAACAGTTGAAAATGTGGTTGACTGTGCGAAGACGATATATATTGAGTGGCCCCACATGTATTTATCTCATATACAAAAGTTGTGAGTCATTTTACACAGAGACTGCTTTTGTTTATTGATTTGTTTATACAAGAAACTTATTCTTTACTGTCAATAATCCCAGAATAAAAGGTCGGCTACAGTTTCATGACTGTCATAATTTTCCAGATAACTATGTCATATTTTTGTAACCCTTTATAAATAATGGTATGTCTTTTTTGTCAGTAGAGTTCAACTAAAGGCAAAAAAACAAACTATGATGTCCCTCTAGTGGTAAAAAGCTGACATTGTCAAAGTCAAACTTAATAGTAATATACTTTCTATTAGTAGTAATAATAATAATAATAATTATTATTATTATAATAATACCTAATGTAAACCAATATAATATATTTACAAATAAGTATATATAATTATTTTTAATAATAAAAAAAATAATTAAATTAAATTAAATTAAATTAAATTACAGGTTGGACGGATTTATGGAATGTTACAAATATGTACTATTTTAACAATATATATGTATATATAAACATAGTGCAAAATTCTTAGGCCACTAGTTTATTCAACAACAAAAAATGGTTTACAGTTGGTTATTTCTATCTTTTGCGCTAGCATGTCAGTTGGAAATATCAGTTTAAATTTCCAAACATTATTTTGTCATTAATTGTAATAATAATACATTTTTTTATTAATTGGCGCCTTTCATATACTCAAGGACACCGTACACTTTGCACAACACAAACAACACAACATAGTAATTTACAGAGAAAA
>JAUMHQ010000090.1:8893447-8903976 GCA_032361165.1 Enteromius paludinosus | reverse complement strand
AACAAGACAATGACCCTAAGCACACAGCTAAAATAACGAAGGAGTGGCTTCACAACAACTCTGTGACTGTTCTTGAAGCCAGAGCCCTGACTTAAGCCCAATTGATCATCTCAGGACAGACCTGAAAATGGCTGTCCACCAACATTTACCATCCAACCTGACAGAACTGGAGAGGATCAGCGAGAAGGAATGGCAGAGGATTCCCAAATCCAGGTGCGAAAAACTTGTTACATCTTTCCCAAAAAGACTCATGGCTGTATTCTATGAGAAGGGTGCTTCTACTAAATACTGACCAAAAGGTCTGAATACATAGGACCATGTGATATTTCAGTTTTTCTTTTTTTTTTAATCTGCAAAAATGTTATCAATTCTGTGTTTTTCTGAAAATGTGGGGTGCAGTGTGTACATTAATGAGGCAAAAATAGCAATAATAAAAAATATTTATGCAAGATTAAAAGGGGGGAAAGTGCTCTTTCAGTCATTGTCTACTTTTTAATTAATTACAAATGTCTTGACAAAATGATTCAATGACTCAAAAAGACTCTGGTTGCCACTTACTGGTTCAATGATGCAAGCTTAAAATAAATACATAAATAAAAAAAAATCTTTAAATAATCTGAACTATAATCTATATGAATAACTAACTATCTGAATAGAATCAAAAGATGTAAATCACTTGGATTAAAAATAATAATTAAAAAAAATCATGCATGCTAAGTTCTTCAGCCAGCTTTTGTTTAGTTTTGTTTTGTTTTTGAGCCAGTCACCTGAGCTGTAAATGCCATGTGACTAATCATTCTAGAGCAGCTGTAAATAAGGTCATTATAACACTAAATAGGCCTATCTGATCCCACCTCAAGAGCAGTGGGATTGACTCTCAGCCCTTAATCAAAACTAAAGTAGGCATTTTAGGGGCAGCAAAAGTGTCAAACGGTCTCTGCTGCGTATACTGTACATCTGAGCATTTAGGCCCCTTGAATGTCTTTGACTGGATCCCTGCGGTGAGAGTGGGTTGATGGGGATGTTTATGAATGTAAAGAAAGAAGAGCGATGTGGAGCGTAGGAGTTCCATAGAAACGGAAAGGGAGGAGGGTAGAAAAAAAAAGAGAGAGAGAATGAGGGGGTTACGCTTTATAACGTGGCTTGTGTGTAAAGGGAATGGGAGTCCCACACTGGGGCTTTATCATCTCTATAATCAGTCACAATAACTCTTCCCAGAATCCACCTCTGCCTCCACCTAATTTCCCAGCAGCTTCGACACTCTCCCAGACGTCCTCCACCGTCTGTCTGCAGCAGCCCAAGACTGACAGCTAAGGAGAGCCTCGCTGTTCAAGGGTGAGGTTATGAACGAAAAACAGCATTTTGTTCCAGCCGTTTTCTTCCTCTATGTCAAATTGTAGAACAAATTTTTGAAAACAGTCTTGCCCTGCTTCAACACGTGTGCAGGGATATTGAGAAGCTCTGTATCCCCTGCTGATGGGGTTTTGGAGTTGCAGACTCAGGACAAGAGCTGTCAGAGAGAATACACAAAATACACAAAAAGGCCAACTAAAATGTACTTATACTCTAATGATTATTTATACCAACAGAGGGCAGACTACACTGATTACTTGGTCACATGCCACTAATTTAAACATAAAGATTGTAACCTAGATGAAAGAAGAGCCATATTATCATCAATTATCAAAAGAGACACAGTTATGGGTTTCAATAAGGGGTATCATTCACTGAGTTTGGGAGGGGAGGGGTGGGTCGTCTGGTGACACACACTAGCCACAACAGCACTTTTTATTTGTTTATTCGTAACATTCCCAAATGCATTAACTACAGTGAAACATCTTTATAAATTATGTTGATCTTTAGTGGGTGATGGCCGAAGTAACCTAATAATGTATTCTAACTACAGTATACATAAAAATCTGTCTGTTTAACAGATATGGGTGTCATGCCATGACATATTTACTGTATAATGCGAAACAATGTGAACACAACTATACTTCAAAATAAATCCAAATACAAAGCCAGACAATAGCTACACTGACTTAATCTCACAATTAGTTGTTGGCTGTGTGTCTTTGGTTCAATAAGAACCATTTATTTAGAAACAAGTGTAGCAAAATCATGTCTAACGCCATCTAGTGGTTGGCCCTGTAAACAAATGGGATGTAAGCCAAACTAAAATATCAAATTACGCTTCATATTTCATTCTCCCAAAAGACGGTTTACATCATTTTGGGTAGCACTTTTAACACTCGTGTATGTTTAAAGGGGTCATATAATGCCAGATGCACTTTTACTAGTTGCTTGAAATTAAATGTGTGTTGGCAGGTTGTGTACACAATCACCCCATAATATTAAATGATAAAAATTCACCCAGTGTTTCAATGTTTTCCCCTTTCTCAAATCGAGCTGTCTAACCATGTGACATCAAACGGTCGGAGGCTCCTCATCTCAGATTGTTGAAAATTGGTGTTATATGGCCCCTTTAAGTGTTCTTTGTCTAATAAGTTTGCTCTCATTTACATATTTGATGTTATAAAAATACCCACCTCACAATTATTACCTGGTTCACAAAGTAGTATCGGAAGTACTGTTCAAGAGGTTGGGGTTGGTGCAGTTTTTTAAAGAAACTAGACTGACCTGGGTGCAGATTCTAAACCATTGTCTCTCGAAGACAGAAGGATGCCAACAATTACGTCAGCATCCACAGATGAATTGATAAGCTTAAAAAACTCAACAAAAGCATTTCTCAATTCCTACACAAATAAAATTCAATCCTCAGCATCCCCACATCCTAACCCCTATAATAACTATATTCTGTACAAATCAATCTAGTGCTCACTTTTTGTTATAAAAACCACAATCATCAACTGTAATGAACTATTGTACCTTCAAAAGTCTAAACATGCATAATAAACAGCAGAAGCCCAACGGCACAATGCTAGAGGAGAATGTGTTTACGACTGTAATGATTCGTTCATACAGACGAGGACTAAGGCTAGAGATCACAGCAGCCCATTGCCTTCGTCCTTTGTAATGAAAGTCTCTGGCAGCGCTTGTACAGCTATGTGCACTGGAGACGCCTGCGGCATCGACCCAAGGCTCCATAATTTACTGTAATCAAGTGAGAGAATATTTTAATGGAATGAAGTCTCTTCTGTCAGCTGGCTTCTGAATATGATTTATTATTTAATATCTGATCTTTTCTAATTAGCCGCATTCTCTGCGGCCAGCCTCTGCCCTCCACTCAAACACCAGCCAATTAAAATCACCCTGGTAACATCTTTAAAGGGTCGGGGAGCTGCAATTGCTTTTTTAAAGATATAGCTGTGCGATGCAGGCTCTTTTAAAGAACTTCTCCCCTCCAGGGATTTATGTGGGGTTACCGGAGGCTACGGTATTCTTTGATTAGAAAACCTGACAAAACATCTCAGCTTTATGGAGATACTGAGAGAAAGTACATTATACAGTATGACATATGCTTTATTAAACTCTGTCTCACTTTATTACGGCACTTTTTATATGCAAATAAACTCCTTTACCTTTTGGAACAAATTAGAATGTGATGGGCTGTCGTGATCTTTCCTTTCAACAACTTAAGAGGACGTAAAAATACAAAGAAACACTGTCATACAAATACAGTCTTTTAAACTGAATGAAAGTGAATGGGGACCATGGGATTTCAAATCTTTAAAACAACAAAAATGCCATATAGAGGATAAAAAAAAATCCACATGACACATGCACTATATTTTGAAGTCAAATTATAATAATTTTACCAGTAAAAGATGGTAAAAACCATTACTTTATAGGTGAAGGGATTAGAATTATGCCTAATTTTCCTTTTCCAGTTGCGTATTGCATTATTTTAGTGTTATGTAGTGAAATTTTCATGTTTTGTGTACCTCAGTTTGTGAAAAATCTACTTGTGCTGAGCTTTTATTCATCATGTCTTTCTCTTTACCACCTGAATTTTTGAGGTGGATGTTATTATAAAGGTAAAAATATACCAAATTACTCAAATTCAGTTGATACGATATATGTTTTTATTGTAATTCTAAGTTAAATATGTCTCGCTTTTTTTTTGTTCTTTCTTTAAAATCCAGATGGCCATTATTTCCATTTAATCACCTTTTGCGTTCAAAGAAGGAAAACAAGTGTTAAGGGTTTTGAATCACGAGCATATACTACCATTTGTTTGCAGATCTCTTTTTGTTATCTAATCCAATGAAATACATAAGTGCGTGTCTCACCTTCCTACAGGGCTGTTGTCTTTGCTCACCCAACCCTCAGTTTTGGCTCTCGAAACAGGGGGCTGAAGCATCTCAGCCGCAAGGGGGTCTGAATCTTCCTCCTCACGACCCACCCACTCACCCACCACCCGCGGCCTCAAAATGGAGTTATACGCCCGAGGGTCCTTTGAAAAGGAGGCCAAGGTGTGACGAACAGAACAGGAGAAAGACATAGACATTAAACAATCTGTGGTTATGCAAAGGAGTAATCAATTACAGGTGATAATTAAAAAGGACTGATGTTGATGTATGACTCATTATCTAAGCTACTTGTGTTGCCAGTCATTTTTACGGTGAATAGATTTTAATAATGGAGGACACGCATGGTGAGCAGTAATAAAAAATTCAGCTTTGACAGTACATTTTTGCAGTAGTTTATCAGCAACAGGCAATTATGAGAAAATGTCCTCTATAACAGGGGTACATGAAGAAATTCATTTGCATTAATAGCTAAATGTTTTTATATTCATTTGAAATACCAAATTGGGAACAGGGGGAAGCCTGGGCAAACAGCCAAAAAGACACAGGCTATTAAAGGCTCAAAACTGTACTGTATTTTGAGAAATATGACTAAGGAAGATGTTTCAGCTGGATTCTCTCTTCATCTTTTTTTTTTTTTTTCAGTCTACAGACAAACCACAATCAAACTAGGCTTTTCTTCTTCTCCTAAACAAATGCATAACAGTGTTTGATTTCTATTACTGCAAGATAGCATATCAGATAAAAAGAAATAAAAATTGTCTTACCAGGTCAAAGTCATCAGAAACAGCAATGCCTGTGCAAAGGAAATAATTCATAAATCAATGTCTTCAGAAAATAGTTTATTGGACACTCTAAATTAGAGGTTCTCGTTTTATAGGAATCAGAAGGTACAATTCAGTGTTGTTGTTTTTTTCATATGTTGTTGATATGCCCATTCATTTAGTTTATTTATCTTTAGCTCTATTTTACTATTTGCTTCTGGCGTTGCTTTTTTCCTGCTGTCAGAACAGTCCTAAAACTCATTTTGGGGTCATGACCCACCAGTTGAGAACCACTGACATAGAGAGCCTTTAGCTGCAACACAATGAGTTTAGAATATTTAAAAAAAAAAAGAAAGAAAGAAAAAATTTCACAGTTGCACGGTTGGTTTATTCCTTAAAGTGACAGATCATCAAAAATGAAATTCTGTCGTTAATTACTTACCCTCATGTAATTCCAAACCCATAAGACGTTCTATCTTCGGAACACAAATTAAGATATTTTTGATGAAATATGAGGTTTTCTGACCCTTCTTGAGCAACAACACAACTGACAAATTCAAGAGTCAGACAAGAAGTAAGGACATCATTAAAATAGTACATGTGAAATCAGTGGTTCCGCTGTATGAAACTTCAAGACAACAAAAATAACGACTGTGTCAGTTATCCGGGTTCTACGTTAGAATGTCAGCTATGTCATCAGCACCACACACGTCATGGTACTTTCATGAATATTGTCGGAGACTTGACACTGAAGAAAAGAAATCTTTCAGTAAAGTCATTATTTTTATTCTCCTAGCCTCTAAACTGATTTTGAACCACTGATGCCACATGGACTATTTTAACAACGTCCTTATTACCTTTCTAGGCCATAAAACGTTTCAGTTGTGCTGAAGAATCAGAAAGCTCTCACATTTCATTAAGAATATCTTAATTTGTGTTCTGAAGATGAACGGAGGTCTGACGGGTTTGAAACGACATGGGGGTAAGTAATTTATGACAATGTTTTTTTTGGGTGAACGATCCTATACTGCATGTTTCATCTGGGTAGTTGTTTACTTACTGCGGGACAGGTTCTCCAGGGCTTTGCCAAGCTTCTTGCTCTCTTGCAGTATGTGATTGAGCTCATCAAAGTCTCGGCTCTCAGGTTTGGTCCTCCAGTCCCAGGTAGGGCGCAGTATTGAACGAGGCACTGCAAAAGAAGACAAATAAAACACTTTTAAAAATGGAAAAACAACAAACTAAACCTAACTAAGCTATAAAAGAAAAAAAGGCCCATATGCCAAATATATATATATTTGTACACAATGTACACAAATAAAATAAATATTTAGAATAGTTTTGAATAATATCTTATTCTTGAACGAATAAAAAATCAACAAAGTACTCAAAAGAAACAAATTCAAAATCAAATTAAGATGTTTGAGAGTTAACTCATCTTTTTACCATATATAAAATGTTAGATGCACTAATATGAATATGATTGAATGCGTTTTTGAAGTAGGCTAAGGTGAAAAGTTAATGTTGAAATATTAGTGTTCTGTTTTTTACCATGGTATCGTGGTATGGTGACATCCCTAGTGTAAATTAATACAGAGCTACGCTTCACTATGAAACATGCAGCACATCAGTCTAATTAAATCACAGCGTTTGGGATTGATAATCACATTCTAACAACCATACATTATTGAAACTCATCACGACACATTTTTCACTTCTAATCTACGCAAATCCCATCCAGCTTAAATCAATATCATTTACTTTACTGACTTGAGCAACCACTGAGCATTCTAAATGTCATTTTACTTTTTCCAGGACACTTGACAACTTGTTTTGGGGGAAAAAAAATTACTTCATATTGTACTATCTTAGTGTTGTCACTGTTCATAGCCCCAGTGCAAAAAAACCCAAACGTGCTCAGATTGTCAGACATATGCAATACCTCTGTGAGTCTGACTAAGAGCACTTGCAGCAAAGAGTGTAACACTGAATAATTTAAAACAGTCACAACGTCAAGTTAAATGTGTTTGCCACTGCTGTGACTCAGAGGTATTTGCTTTCAGTGCAGTGCATGTTTTGCAAATGATTTCTGTACAGGGTGGTTTCCCATCCACATTCCCGAAGCCTCTGTAATTGCTTTAAACGTGGCCTATGCGGATAAAAAGTACTGTGAGCATGCAATAAGATGGCACACAGAGTTGCATTTTCACCTGACAAAAAATAGTATATACTCTGTGAACACAATGACACTGACAGCACAGGTTATCGCAGGTAAAAGAACAAAACAGCTCATTAGCTCTTGCGATCAAGTGCTACAGCGCTAAAGATGGACGGAGGATACCCAGAACGACCAATTAGTGCATATTATGATGATCTGGGAGATCATTTGGATTGTTCTAAAATGAGTATTTTGAAGCCTTAAGGACTATGCTTTTATGCAAGAGCTAAATTTGCATAAAATCATGACAGAATCATGACAATAAGTCAGGTAGATCTATAGCATATATAAGAGTCCTTCGCAATTTAATGCTTTGGAAGAACAGATTCTGTCTTTCCGTCTCATGCATGAGTTTGAAAATGAGAACTACTTTGCATACTGCAGCATGCTGTGTAAATTACACTCTGTTTATTTTGCATGTGCTGCAGAGTAACCTCTGGACTCATTATGTGAAGTATCACTACCTGGAAACCAAGGGCCTATATTTTTGTGAACCCCTGACGTAGCTGACGATTCAAAGAAGTCACGCAAAACAATGAAGCTAAATTTACCGCAGCTCTCAAATCTCATACATTTCATGCATACTGTACTAGCAAATATCAAAACTTGACATCGAGGAGTCCTTACTACTGTACCTTTCTATGTCTTGAATGCTTTGCAGTCTATGGAGGGTAAGAAAGCTCTCTGCGTTCATAAGAAACCTCTTAAATAGTGTTCTGAAAGAAGAACGTAGCTTGGAGTTTGGGACATGAGGATGAGTAATTAATGCCAAACCTTTTGAAATAACTGTCCCTTTACTCTTAAACTTTTCCCCATATGGAGCCCTTTTTTCATCTTTTTAGATCTTGGCAGTGTCTACATTCATTTTAAGGAAAAGAGCAAAAAGGACATATAGGACATTAAAAACTTGCGCAACTATTGCTTTAAAATACCATAAAACCATCTAAATAAGTCAACTAGAAATGGGCACAGGCATCCATCCACAGTTTAAAATGGGGTTACATGTATTTACAATCTCCCTTCGTGCCATTTCCCCAAAACTGGCCAACAGCCTCCACTCAGAAATAGAACCGCTGTCAGTAACAGAGCATCACGTTAAATTATTAAAGACGCTGGTACGAGTTACTCCCTCAGCAATACATATCACTCAGAGCCCATGCTGATAGTTCCATAATGGTATTATCTAAAGATAGAAGCCGTCATTGTTCACTAATGTACAGACGGTCTCCTCTATTTCTGATCTCTGAAAATGCTCAGCTGATCCCAGATTAACAGCCAGCTGAATCACATAAAACTGATGTAATGACTCTAGCTTCTCTCTTGCAGCGGGACTCACATGATTTAGACTCAGGAGATGGAGGGGAAATGTTGGACACAGCCAGGTCACTCTTTGATTTCTTGGGCTTCTTGGGATGGATCTGCCAAGGTTTTTCATTACCCCTGGAGTCCCTTCGTGTGCCTTTGTATTCTACAGAGAGAGAAACTGGTAGTGATCTACATTTTGTCTATAAGTGAAACAGCTTGAAAGATTCTAAACTATACCCACCTGAGGAGCTCTCGGCCCACAGTGCTGCAGATCCCGACAGTGTCCTCTGAATCCTGCCGGGACTCTCCTGCTTGGTTTGCAGATGGCCAATGAGGAAAGGAATGGGGTGGTCTGGTGTCTCAGTTATCAGTTTGGTCATCATCTCCTATCAGAGGCAAACAAAAAGCAGTAAGAGTACAGACATGTAGCATGTGAGTAAATGCCAGAGAACTTAGCGCATTGTCAAGCCAGCTCCTGTTGTGCCAACCTGAATCAACTGCTGGCAAGCTTTCACCATCAGGAAAACTAATTAGGCAATTGGTCTGGGAAATATTTTCACACTGATATTGAGTATTATATGAGCTATAGCATATAAGAGGATATTGCTGGAGGCTAACTGGCAGGAGGGAAGGCTAAAATAAGATTTATGTTTTTAAAAAAAAAATGCTGGTAGGCATCATCAAAATTAAATTTCAGATGTGTTAAGCCTTATTCGGACATGATCAGTTTTCTAAACCAAGAGTTTTCTGTAAAAGTAGTGGAAGGTTCATTTTAATTATGAGGGGTATCTGCAGAGTTTGCAGAGTCCTGTAAGACCTGCACAAATACAATGAACACTCTCCATATCTACCTGGTCTCATGGCATAAACGTACCTGGGTGCACTTTTTAGCGTGACATAAAATACGTACCAATAAGTACATATCACTGCAGTTTCCAAAATAATGAACACTAGAGGCACTCTGACACCTTTTATTCCTTTTCACACAAATTATTTCAATTAATAAAGCATAATTTTTGCTTGGAGAATATCCTGTTATGACTTCAAAACAATATTAATATGCTGGGAGATTTGAAAACTGATGCTTTTGAACACACCATATCCAGCTTTATATCTATGGGTCTTCTTAGACAATAGGTTTGTTCTGTATCTCACAGAGTACAGAGATGTACTTGAGAGACGAGGAGCTCCAGTTTGAATCCTATGTAACCACTTTGCCAAATCAGTTCAAATCTGTGTTAAAGGAAATTGAAATGGCACGGCTACATCAGGGCTGGGCCTGGCCAATTTGTTGCCCTAGGCGAGATTTTACCTGGTGTCCCTTACCTCACAGTCCATTCCACCAATAATCAAACATTTACTGCAATGTCTTATATATTTTTATTGGAAACAAGCCAATTAATTTGTCCAACCCCACCCTTAAACATACGCATGTGCTTTATGAGCACATGCATTCCCTGGGTTCAAACCCATGACCAGATGATTTTGTTTTATTTTCTAATGCATTGCTCTACAAACTGAGCTACATCGACCGCAGGCATATTAGTTGGAGGACAGGTTGAACTTGAACTAACAATGGACATAATATTCATAACAGTATTTGTTATTTTTGTTATTTTATTAATTAACCTTATTAATGAAAATGGTCGTTTCAGTAGATGGCAGGGCTGTTATACTAAACTATAGCCCTTTCTAAACTTATCACCACAACTTAAACTTGTATCTTTAAAGTCAATTTTACATAAAATCTTAATAAGCCCAATTATATACAGTATATATATATATACTGTATATATAAAAAAGCATTACTAACTTAGCCAGTTCAAATAAAAATGCTTGTAAAAACTTAAAAATATTATTAAAATGTGTTATGTTACACGAAAAAAGACTGAAGTAGATATATACACTCAACAAAAATATAAACGCAACACCTTTGTTTCTGCTCCGATTTTTCATGAGATGGACTTAAAGATC
>JAUMHQ010000090.1:8873942-8893347 GCA_032361165.1 Enteromius paludinosus | reverse complement strand
TGACCACCATTTGCCTCATGCAGTGCAACACATCTTCTTCGCATAGAGTTTATCAGATTGTCAATTGTGGCCTGTGGTATGTTGGTCCACTCCTCTTCAATGGCTGTGCAAAGTTGTTGGATATTAGTGGGAACGGGTACACGCTGTCGTATACGCGGGTCAAGCACATCCCAAACATGCTCAACGGGTGACATACTGATGATGTCAGATCAGCATCTTGATGTGGCACACCTGTGAGGTGGGATGGATTATCTCAGCAAGCAGAAGTGCTCACTATCACACATTTAGACTGATTTGTGAACAATGTTGGAGAGAAATGGTAATATTGTGTATCTGGAATTAATTTTAGATCTTTAAGTCCATCTCATGAAAAATCGGAGCAGAAACAAAGGTGTTGCGTTAATATTTTTGTTGAGTGTAACTTTTTCTTTTTTTAATAAATCTGCAAAAATGCCAACAATTCTGTGTTTTTCTGTCAATATGGGGTGCTGCATGTAGATTAATGAGGAAAAAATGAACCTAAATGATTTTAGCAAATGGCTGCAATAGAACAGTGAAAAATGTAAGGGGGTCTGAATACTTTCCGTACCCACTGTATAACATTACTGTGCATGCATGCTTTTGTGGCCCTAACATAGCTTCCGGTAGACATCCAAATAGAATCAATAACAACAGTTAGGTCCCTTTAGAGTAGTTCATTTTTTGGATAACAAGCAAAATATGTTTGCTGTGTAAATCAGATGGATTTATTAAAAATGCTCATTAATTTTAACTCATTCTCTGCCAGCAGGAGCTTTAAGATCAAGAAATTATTTTCAAGGTTTCCCTGGTAAAGTCTGTAGACAAAGCAGCTATGAGCTTACAAACGCTGCCTTATATGCAAGATAAAATTAAAATGCCATTTTCTAAAGAAAGTCGTCCTTCAGAAATACAGTGATATAAAAACACTAGGGATGGCAAGGTTCATGAAAAAAAAAACGAACCGCTCGGTTCGCTTGTCTCGGTTCGTTGCATGCATGCAACGCACGGTTTGACGGTTCATGACATGCGTGTCAATGTAGCCTCGTGCCCCGTATGTGACGTCAGTGTGTTTCCCTTTCGCGCAAAAGAATTGAGGTGTCTACGGTGTGGAGTGAGTGCTGCAGGTCATAATACTGTACATGTGGAAAAGGCAAGTGGGACAGAAAAGGAAGGCTACCCGGAGTTGGAGGATGCGCCAGCATTGTATAAATCTGGTGTGTGGGAACTAGGGTTGGGTCGATAGACGATGGCCAATAGACATCAATACGTTGAGTTGGCATCGCTATCCTCTGCCCCACTGCAGCAGCAGCAACCAGCTCGCGAAAAACACACTTAATCTATGGCGGCAAATCTATGCCTTTAATAAGTGAGCGCACCACTGATGCTGGCGAGCGCTGTAAATGATTTCCGCGAGAGGAAAACAGATGTACATGCTAAGAAATGGGGCCGCAAGCTCATTTCAAACCCTCGCGCGGGCTTGATATGTCATCCGCGAACCGTGCCACCCCTAAAAAAAAAAACACGCCTCGGTTTGATTTTTAAACGTGCATTATGTGCTCATGTTTACTCAACGAATCCTTTTAGAAAATTGGTCCGTTTTGATATAGTGACAGGTTGCCACAAATAAATAAATGTATGGGAAACACATTCCACAGCACAATAATCTGAAACCAACTTCATTACTCATCATTAGTATGGCAGCACTAACCAGACAATAAGCAAACACAGACCGGAAGTTAACTTGGCGTGCACTTGATGAAACCGTCTATAGGCGTTGGTTAATGTAGTGATGTATAAATACATAAGTATTAGAGGTTAATCGACATTAGATTTTGCTCAAATTACAATGTGTTTAAATAAACGCAATACTGAATAATTGTTATGATTCCAGTCAGTGTTCCCTGTCTAGTCAGTGATCACAACCCCTTCGTTTATTTGACGAAATGGGAAATCAGTGAGCTCAATTTTTTCTCAAGTGGAGCAAGAGCGTTTATTAGATGGTTATGGAGAATTTCAAACTTTAATAAAGAAACCAGGAAACACAGCAAATGCTGCAAAAGCCAGGAGAGAGGGCTGGCAAAAAGTAGCAAACAAACTAAATGCGTTAGTGATGCCCTTGTTACATGTTTTTTCTTTGATATGTTATTTTATTTTTATATTTTTTATATAAAAAATATGTGCGTGTGTGTTTGTGGCTGTGGTCATAATTCGTGCGTGAATCGTCATAATTATTTTTCTACACTTTCTTGCAAGATACTTTTCTTTTCCCACGTGAGTCAGTCCACGTCAGTCGTGCTCTTTAACCAATCAGATGTGACCTCGCCATTTCAACCAATCATAATCCGCCAGAAGCAGCCTAAATCCTTTTTACAGAGCAGGTTTAAGCTTACGGACCTGTTGTTATGACGCTCTCGAGCAGGTTTACGCTTACGGCCAAATACCGACAGACCTATTTTTATTTTTAAATGTAAAGAAAAGCCTAATATTAAGTTGAAAAAAAATGCTGTTAAATTAATTGAAGGATAATATTTAAAATTGTAAAATATAATAAGTAATTAAAAATGTACAAATCTAAAATTATTTGTGTTGTCAAATGATTAATCGCATTCCAAAAAAAATTTTTTGATTTCCATTAATGTGTATTTTTAATAATGTATATATAAATACTAACACTTCTATGTATATATACAGTAGTCAACATTCAAAGTGGATCAAAGCCTTTCATCAAAGTAGTCCTGAGACAAGAATAGGTATTGTTTATGATTTTAGGACTACTTTGATGAAAGGCTTTGATCCACTTTGAATGTTGACTACTGTATCTATATATATATTGTATTTATATATTTGTCACGCCCAGCTGGAGTTGCCAGTGAGAACTGCATAGGCACTCCAGCCTTAGACTCTTTTCTGTGTGTTTCATGTCTGTCTCCCCGTTTCAGTCACCGGACTCCATTCCCCAGAATGCACCTCTCTCCAACAGCTGTTGCTAGTTAGGTTCAATCATTCAATCAGTTCCACCTGTATAAACACCGGTCTGTTTGTCTGTCTAGTCACGGTTCATTTCACTGTCACCCCAGCTCTAACCTGTTGTTGGTATTGCTGTCTGTTTCTCTGTTTGGATTTACCCGTTGCCGACCATTTGCTGTTTCACGGATCTTCGCCTTGCCTTCCCCTTCGGACTATTACGGTATTTGACCTTAACATATTTTTGGAAGATACCTTGTAGGAGATCATCAAAATGTCTGAAACCAATAAGATATTGCAATCACAAAAAAATCCATCAGGATCATATTTCTGGATATTTCTTTTCCACTGTGCGAAACCTAATGAGACTAATGTTGAAAAATACAATTTAGAAAAAAATGCTTGTAGGCATCATTTAAAATGTGTTAAACTCTATTCAGACTTGATTCGTTTCCCAAACCAGGAGTTTCTGAACTCTGGGCAAAAATTTGGTTTTAGAATGTGTAACAATCAGGGGAATCTGCAGAGTTTAAAAAGCAAATTACTATTTTTTTAAACCACTAATATACTATAATCACAAAAAATCCAATCCGGACAAAATCATATTTACGAGAGTAAACACTCCTCTAATGATATTTGCTCCATTATCAACCAAAGTTGTGGAGAAAAAACAATTTTACCCTTCTCTGGAAAACTTCTGTTCAATTATGACTTTTGTTAGTTGTAAAAAAAAAATGGCATTCCATAAATAAGTCTAGTGCATGTAAAAACAACTTTTAGCAGTTTCCACTTCCACGAAACATAGCGTCAGTTCTGTGTTACACGCCAGACAATCACAAATCAACAAGACGGTAGATGTAAACGCAGTAATTACGACACATAAGCCTTGTTGGATAATTAAACTAACCTAGCAACAGGGGGCACATAAAAGAGAGCTGTAATTTGTGGGTTTAGAAGGAAGTAAATTGAGCAGGGCTGTGTTACTGTAACTACCCCAGACTCCCCAGTGAGTAATTGCCCTTGTGGTAAACAGGAAAGCACGGCATGGATTAGCACACACTCATTTCAAGATTGTAAAGCATCCGATGCTATCTGAGAGGGGTTTTCCCTGCCTACTTCATTGACCTTTTTAAAACAGACATCAACAGTGTGATGATACAGTTGGAAGCTGCAGCCAACGAGAAAGGCTATTCTTTAAGATACTGATCTGCATGATAGAGAGCATGAATACTGAAATTTAGGTCAAAATCCCAGCACAGATATAAGATTTTCGATTGATTTTCTTGCATCATCAGGATGGAGAAACACAGCATCTCTCGATCATGCTGACAGAGCGGTGGAAATTGGCAGGGGGAGGCAATCTCAGCCTTTCTAATAGACAAACTGACTGCAAGCCAAGTTCAGTGGCAGTTTTAAAGAACAAGCTCTGTAGTGGATGATATTTCCAAAGCACTTCCTTCAGCCATTGACATTCTGTGTCAGAGAATGTTTGTAGTAATACTCTTACTGTTGCTGCAATAGTTTGTGAACCATGCACAGTAAGCACATTTTCATGCATAAAACACCAGGTTATCTACTACACCTCCCAAAACGTGCAGGGTACAGCATGGGCAAGATATTGCATCCCACAATGCAATCTGCTTGACTTTAATTTTTGGCTTTAATTGTAGTTTTTTTCAGTCTAGAAAGCATGAATTAAATTTTTTGAATACTATAACTTTAACCCTAACCCTAATTTTTTTTATAATAATAATGATAATAATAATAAAATAAATATTTGTTGCCATTAAGACTGACAGTTCAGATGTTGAGGTTGTAAACATAACTTCATAGCTTCCAAATAGTTATCATTGAACATATTATCCTTGCTCTTGCTGACACGAACTCTCTTGATATCTTCTGTTCAAGTCCTTGAAGCCTCTTCCTTCAGCAGAGTTCGTGAGTGTTTATCATGAGTCACGAGGATACTGATACTACATTACGTGTTTACCACAGACACTGCCAGAAACTCTTCAGAAAATGAAGCAACGATTCCTTGTTAAGGCATTCAAATGAATTATTTACTAGTCTCCTGACTCGCTGTCTAGACCCACTATGGATGCAATAAGTTATTATTATGTTGCCACTGCTGATCTTACTGTATATGTATGCTGACTTTTTAACTTAGAGCTCAGCTTTGCTTGAGACTGCACTCTCGTTACTTCTCTGATTCCTTCATTTATGCCTTACGTCTCAGCAGGGAGACACTGACTGAAGGCTGGGACAGAGTTCTGGAAGGGTTCCAGCCCTTTAGACAGAAGGAAGAGGAAAGGCAAGGAGTGGTACAGCCGCAAAGAGCAACACAGACAACATAACAACCCATTTACATTTAAGCTATTATTATTTCATACATATATGCAGAGGCATATATACATTACAGTTTTGAATAATTAAGATTTTTGTTTATTTATTTATCTATTATCCCACAAAATATTTAACTAAAGAAAAAACACAGCAGTACTGTCAAATATTATTACAATTTAAAAGTATAATTTCAGTTTACATTTGAATATATTTTTAAATAATTAACTTAAAATAAATATGTAATAATTATTTTCACAAAATTAAGCAGCCAAAACTTTATCATTAATAATAATATAAATCATTATTAATAAGTGAGCACCAGTAGTACTGTAACTGGTTATAACTGAGTACCAAATTAGCATATTAGAATGATTTCAGAAGGATCTTGAGACATTGAAGCCTGGAGTAATTTCAGCTGATAATTCAGCTTTTTATTACAGGAAATGGTTAAATTTTCAAATATATTAAAATAGAAAATGTCTAGGTTACGAAGGTAAACCTTGTTCCCTGAAGGAGGGAACAGAGACGTTACATATGGGAACTCGCATTAGAGACCAATCGCTTTTGAGTTTAAGAAAAGGTCAATGAACATTGGCATGCACTGATTGCATCCAAGTGTACCTCGTCACTATGTGAGTATAAGAGAGCACAGATGCAATGCACCTTCAGGTTTTCGCTGAGGAGCCGAGCCTGGCGTCAGCACGACCCAGGGTCGTGGCAAAGGAATGTAACGTCTCCGTTCTGTCCTTCGGGGAACAAGGGTTACCTTCGTAACCTAGACGTTCCCCTTCAGTTGAGTCAATCCGATGTTACATATAGGGACAGACCCGTGGAAAAGGCCATGACCCTGAGGCTGCGTTATGCAGAGACCCCTGTGCCGACAGGCGGACATGCCTGCAGAGGAGTCTTCACATAACCTTCCCAACGCCCTGAGGGCCAATAGGGGGCCCCAAAGGGATGGCAGTTGTTACTGAAGCAGTTGGTTGGGGACACGGAGCACATGTTTATAACTTGCCCTTTCTACATGTGGAACTTTGAATAATTCAATATATCAATAAAGTTATGGATATATTTGAAAGGAAAAACACGGCCTTCTGGCTGACCGTGGAATACTGAGATTTGTAGCGACAACCTACTGGGCGAAGAAGATCCAGTAGGAACACAGTCAAGGGCTACTCCGCATCTAGTTCAGACTGCGGGGCAGGAGGACTCGGGTCCGCATTCTTAGGGGAACAATTGAGAGAAGCGCACAGATAGGAAAGGATGTGACATTTGGCCAGGTATGGTTTCCCATACTAGGAATTTGTGCTCTGCATTTAACCCATCAAAGTGCACACACACAGTGAGAAGTGAACAACCACACACACACAGTGAACACACACCAGGAGCAGTGGGGGGAACGGTGCCTTGCTCACGGGTCTCACTTCAGTCATGGTATTGAAGGTGGAGAGAGTGCTGGTTATTCATTAACCGCACCCCATAGAATGAGGAAACGCTCTGCTTTTGGAGTGGGCTCTGAGGGTCACGGCTCTCCTTGGCATAGATAAGCCAGGGAGATGGCATCTATCACCCAATGGGCCAACCTCTGTTTGGAGACAGCATTCCCTTTCTGCTGTCTTCCAAAGCAGACAAAGAGCTGCTAGGAGCGTTTGAAGCTCTAAGTGCAGTTTACGTAAAGGTGCAAGGCGCGAACAGGACACAGACGGGTCTGCCTCCTCCGGGGGCAGATCTTGCATGTTCACTACCTGATTGCGGAAAGGCGTGGTAGCCGGGCCAGGGTCTGAGGATGACGTGAGAATCAGCCGGACCAAACTCTAGGCACGCTTCGTTGACAGAGAAGGCTTGTAGGTCCCCTACCCTCTTGATGGAGGCCAATGCAGTCAGGAGCGCTGTCTTGAGTGACAGATATTTTATCTCAACTTTTATCTTACCTCGAATGGGGCCTGCCGCAGGCAGATCCTTCCTCACTGGGATTTTCCAGGGAGGGGCTGGTGCGAGGAGCACTAGGTCGGCAAACCAGGTCCACGAGGTCCAGTATGGCGCTACCAGCAGAACCTGCTCCTCGTCCTCCCTGATCTTGCACAGGGTCTGTGCAAGGAGGCTTAGTGGGGGGAAAGGTGTACTTGGGCCCCGGAGATCAGCGGTTTTCCAGTGCATCCCTGCTGAGGGGTGCCTCGGAGAGGCAGCTGGCAGGGGGAGGACTCCGGAAGGTCTATCTTGTCCTCGTCGAAGTAGCTCCAAATCAGCTGGACTACATGGGGGTGGAGTCTCCATTCTCCAGGGTGGGTGGTTTGCTGTGAGAGCTGGTTGGCTGCACGGTTGAGTTCCCGTGGCAAGAAAACAGCGTGCAGCGATATCAGTCACGTATCGAGAAAATGTGCTCAAGATGGCGAGGGGAGCCGTCTCACGAACGAGAGGCAGGACCTCACTGTAGCCATGGTCATGCATTCGCATTGAACGCATGAATCATCCACAAACGCTGCCCCAGCGTGATCTTGCCCAGACGCGTTAGATCTTAGATCTCTTTATGTCAACCGATTCCAATTCAGAATGGCAAGGTTCCGAAGAAAAAGTCTTATACTGTCTTATACTCACATAGTGACGAGGTGCACCTGGATGCAATCAGTGCACACCAATGTTCATTGGCCTTTTCGGAATGACTCGACTGAAGGGGAACGATTATTTTGTAAATATTTATAAACAATTTTCTTCTATGTTTTGATCAAATAAATGCAGTCTTGGTAAGCATAGGAGATAATTAAGAATTAAGAAAGAAGGCGTGGTTTCAGCCATGTCAGGAGAAGCTGTGTGTTTCAAAAGGACAAAAGCACATTTTCTGGCTTTCTGAAAGTGGACGCAGTTAGGAACCATCAGGATTACTTACAACAGAACAAGCACTACCCAGATGTTCCAATTTATGCAATGCATTTTATGGATGACAGTTTAGGCGAATACAAAGGGCAAAGGCTATTTCTAAAATAAAATGGTTCTTTGCTTTGACAATCTGGCACTTCTGAATCAGCAACTGTAAGTGACATTATACGTTGTTAAGTATTTGCTGTTGACTGTTCAAAGGTGGAGTTTTGCACTCATGCGGCACAAGCTATGGGTTTCATAGCACATAAAACATGTGTGTGTGAGTGCATGTGTTGGGTGTTTGAGAGAGAGACAGGATCACATCGCAGTCGTGTTGATCGTGGCTTGTGTACTGCAAATACAAGCGCTGTGTCTGTCACATGACTCTATTCCTCTGTCAGGCGGGCATTACATTTCTGATGCGTGCTTGTGGAGTTTGTCCAATCACAATGCACTTGGTCAGCCGGCCAGTCAAAGCATACTGCGCTTGTCAGACGGAGGATCGTAGAAAACGATGCGTTTGAGAGAGGCGGGGCATCCTCTAAAGTTATAATAATGTACAGTATTTGAAAAATAATGTCTTTTTGAACATTAAACATGTCAACATATTCTGTTACACCAAACGTTACACAAAACAATGATCTTTAAAACAGCATCATATGACCCCTTCAAGATAAATAAGATTTGGTTACATTGTTGCATTACATTCTTTATTGCTTTAAATTTCTTTATACTGTATGTTTTAGTGTTCGGTAAAGGTCAAATAGATCAGAAGCATTGTAAAAAAAAAGATAATCACAAACTTTCCCTTCACATTTCTCAATAAGGACATGCTACACATTTAGACATGTCAATTTGGCCATGATTTGATCACAGGATCCACTTAATATTGCATATATTTCACTTTGGACTTTCAGGTGAGCTTGTCTCGTAATGCAAAGCATTTGCTCAAGATCAACAGAGGGGAGCTCATGCTGTGCTGATGCCTCTGGTGTCTGCGGGTCACTGAAACATTAATTAGTGCACAGACCGCCAAGAAACCTCTATAAATAAAGGCAAGAGAGGGAACTCTCTATCTCCTCTCCATTATCCCACCCTGCTGTGAGTGTGTCTCTCCTCAGGGTACTGTACAAATCTGTGTGTGTGTGTGTGTGTGTGCATGCAGGCTCTCTGCTGTAGTTAAATAAGTCTCAACAAGACCTACACAGTTTTGTCTCATTTAAGGTTTTCTATTGAATGCCAGAAAATGGTTATGCTATCATGCATCCCCCCAAAAAATATCCCATTAAGTTATTGGCTCCCAATCCCTTCTGAAAATTATAATATAGGCTGTATATGTCAATCACTCAGATATACCAACCCGGACTGAACAGTTCTCGAGCTTTCAGTAGCCTGTGGTAGGTGTCATTTTCAATTACAAGTGGGAAATGCAATGATTCTCCAGCCAATTGGTTTTATCGATATTCTGTGTGCTGATGTAGCATTCAATTTGTCACCTGTGGGACACTGAAGAGCTACATAATGACAGTTGCAGCTTAAGAAATCTAATGGCAGATGATCTCAAATGTTTGAAAATAATAGTCAAAACTAAGTGCACAATGCATTTGTTTTTTACTATTTTACAATATTTTTGCTTTACTTAAAAAAAAAAATTAAAAGTGAAAAAGCCGCTCTAAACAGTAGAACAAATAAATTTTTTATAACAAATTGGTTGACTGAATGATTTAATGACTCATTCACAAAACAGGCTGTGACCAAAAATATATAGCACAAATATTTTTTATATATATACTGAATGTTGGCTATAATAAGGAAGTGTGCACTGTGTTCAATTGATGCATATGACCAAATCGTTGACTAAATGATTTAAACGACTCACTTGTTAGGACACTTGTTGCCACCTACTGGCATAATGATTTAACCTGCAGAAAAATCCCTGCAACTAAATAACACTCCTCAAAATGGCAGGGATGGGGTATGATTGACAGATACTGTGATACCTTTGGGAAGCTGACATGCTATACTCCAGATAAATCTAATTTTAACAGCATTTTGGCATCTCATTGTTATCTACCTGGTCTCATGGCATGGAATACATACCAGTAAGAACATATCACTGCAGTTCTTAAACACTAGAGGCAGGAAAATTCTGACAACAAATTTACAGTTTTTATTATTAAAGTGTCTATATCAACGTAATAAAACCCCGCCAGGGATCACATACTGAACCTGTGTTTTAGTGTCACTCAGTGGACATTTCTCTTTGAAACTGCAACAAAACCTGCAATAAGGCGCATAAAAATAGTGTTTCCCACAAAACGTGCACAGAGGTACATATTTTTATGAGACCCGGTTGAATATTTGGGACTGTATATTCATTTGTCATGACCTTTTAAAATGAGCCACTGAAGGCAGTGAGTGTGAGCAAGAAAAAGAAAAAAGCACTGCACATAAAATACTAGGGGTGCAGAAATCACACACTGCACCTTTAAGGCGCGGGTACAGCAAGCTAAGGAGAAACTAGAAGAACAGAAATTACCAAACAACCTTTAACCCTTAGTTCCTTCACACCAAGAGTTCAGTGAAGATCGGCTGACACTATTTCAGAGAGGTCTAGGCTGTGATCCTTACACAGAGCCCTGGAGAAGCTGAGCTGTACAAATTGCTTTATACAATAAATGACTTTTCTAGAACAAAGCAATGCACTCTGGGCCAGTGTACCCTTGGCTCTGAAATGCATTGGGATGGTCTTATGGCCTTACTTATAAATCTTGCACTTACTGTACATGCCTTATGATATAACACAATGGCTAGACACTATCAATAAGCATCCGCACCATATTTTGAGTTGATGTGCAGTACATCAGGGCTCTTAAAGGAGTAGTTCGACAATAGATAAATAAACAAAGCTGAAAATGTACTCAACCTCAAGGACATCCAAGATGTAGGGTTGTTTCTTCATTGGAACAGATTTGGAGAAATTTTGCATTATTTGCTCACCAATTTTTTTGCTATGAAGAGGTACCGTCAGTATGAGAGTCCAAATAGGAGATTAAAAAAATATATATTTTCACAATAGTCCACAATCTTTTTCATTCACAAGATGTTAATTGATGGACTGGAGTCTTGTGGATTACTGTCATGTTTTATCAACTCTCATTCTGGCGGCACCAATTCACCGAAGAGGATCCATTAGTGAGAAAATTATGTAATGCATCATTTTTCTAAGTTTGTTCCAACAAGCTCATTTACACTTTAGGTGGCCTGACATTCAGCATTTTTGCATTAGATGAACTATTTCTTTAAACAAAAAAGACTTCCTCCACTGTGAGAGAGAGAAATCGGGTGCAATAAAACAACAAGATTTCAACAGAGTTTTTATGTGGCTCGGTAAACTGCAAGTACTGTCTGTGACAGCAGCGAATCAAACCTCCAGCTGTAATGATAAGATTCCAGTACGCACATAAACACATACTGTCCGAATGAAAAATATATTAACCGTATATGTTCTGAACACTGAAATGACTTGTGTGTTGGTGCCTGAGGTTTTATTGCTTGAATGCATTAGTATGCTAATCAAACCTCCATTTGCTCAAGCTACAGTGTATTTTGTGGGTGAACGCACAATTCTCACAACAGAGATCAATTATGCTGCTGCTTTACAAACATTTCACTCCCTTTATTGCACTGCCTACAACCATTACACTGCGATACGGCCACTTTGATTGGCTATTGATAGCCTGTTTTCCTCTTCCCACCCCAAACTTGTTCTTGTCACAGTTGAGTAGAACAAATAATCACTGTTACCGCTATGAATTCTGCTATGTGCTTCTCTCTGCGTCCTTAAGTTTAGTCTCAGGTTTGTTCAAAATACTTGATACAGATCTTGTAGCCTCGTTAGAAGGCGAATCTTCTAGGAAAGATGTAAATTAAAATTTCTCTTCACTAATGAATGCTAAAAAATGCATTCAGGCAAAACAGTTGAAGATAATCAACACTATCTGGTTTCTCAACCCCCACACAATATGTCACTCTACTGGAAAATTAAAATAGTTAAAGCCTTTCATTTAGTGCAGGTAGACTTAATTATATTAATTTGAAGGCATATACGCATGCTGTAAGTGTTGTCTGCATTCACCCCCTTTTTTTTCTCCAGGAGAACTTCCTTATTAATTCAGAGCAGCCAGAGAGCCGATGACCAGTTAACTATGTCAGCTCTCATCCAATCTGTTTCATAGTTTCATAGCATGATTATTCATACAAGTGGCCAAATTCTGTGGCATACAATGTATTTCACATTTACTGAAAAAAATACTGACCCATAAAATATTTCAGTTCTGTGTCGCCGAGCCTCAGCGAGGAAGGTCTGACACTTTAAAGATGCAGCAGCTACAGTCGTCGTCTTGTTCCCCAGTCACATGCATATTGCATTCACAGTGACCTCAATTTAAGTTTTACTTGGCGACTTGGTTTTTTCAAGAACTGGAAAAGTAGCTTGAGAGGGTCATTTATCATTTTTTCCCGTACAGTATTTCTGTGTTGCTGTGCTAAAGTGTTCGTAGCGAGCACAGTTACAGTGGAAACACAACGGGCAAACACACCTGCAAAGAGATACTGATAATAGTTATGATGTGCAAACAAACTGAGGCTCTATATCAGCTGTTTGCAGTGACATTATAAAAGAACAGAGGCAGAGCCTGATGGACAAAACTGGTGTCCCTGCTTGATATCTTAACATTTCTGCTTTGAAAGGACGAGAGTTTGGTGAAAATAAAAATGTAGGGTTACACTTTACATAAGAGTATTTATGTTACTGTATAATACTAATTAACATATAAAGTAGCAGGGCCGGGGTAAGTTGTCACACCTTTTTACACCTTATATATAAACATATATAGATCTTTGCACACCATTATATAAATATTCTAAAAAGATAAAGAAAAAAGATAGTTCACAGGATGGACAATGACCAAGATTGGGGCACCTTGTTGCATTAAGTGGGGTTAGTTCTCACAATATAAGTTTTTGAGCTAAATGAAAGTGTAATTAAATAAAAAAATGAAATCAAATAATCCTTGCATATGGCTCTAGCGTCCCAGCAACCCTACATAGGATAAGCGGTGGATGGATGGATCAGTGTAAAATAAATAATTAATTTAAAATGAATAATAATACAAATAAATAGGGAAACACAAAAAAAAACTCTTGTCCTGAGAAATTCAGGGGTTTTTTTGGGGTTTTTTTTTTCAAAATATATTGAATTTTTTCAATTCGATTATGCTAAATTTCACAAAAATGATATCAGTTTAAGACTAGAGGTTGCTAGTGAAATTGTTATTTTTACAGACAGTGTGACAACTAGCCCCGTTCTAATCTACTTTCACCTACAGCTATGTTACTGTATATATGCGTTCGCCATAATATAGCGTTTTACCGTCTTTAGAAGTACTATTTGAACTATCAGACTAACCTGAGCCAGTTTCAAGAGCCCGTTTATGCGCCTAAACAATTCTGAATATATGAAATACTGTCAAACCAACACAACTGAACAGCGACCCAGAGAAAGCAAGCAAAAGACACTTGCGCGCGCCACTCACAGCCTTCCCTGCGCGGCGCCGCTGTCCATGGTACTAGGTCACACGCGCGCTGCTTTTAGCTTTATTGCTGTTTAATATTCAGCGCATGCACACAATCCCGGCTACAAGGCAGTTGATACATCAGCAGTTTGACTCGTATGGACTGCGCTTCTTACTACAGATGCCTCACGGAGGTAATAGCGTTGGTGGATGACAACGCTATTTTAGTTCATTATGGTGTGGGGCAGAAAAGTCATTTGTCTCAAGGTGAATGGTGTGTCCAGTTGTTTCAGACATATTGGTCGGCTACAGTATGATGCCTATCCTGATACTATTTTCTGTTGCATTATATTTTTATTTAGTCCATCCCACTATAATGATTATCCAATGCTGACAGTGCAAAAAATAAAATGGGAACCTGCGGAGTTTAACAGCTATTCAAACGTCTGTAACTGGATTTTTGTGCTGTGTGTCTCATTATTATATGCTAATATTATGGTTCAATATTTCCTGTGGCTACTATAAATGTAGGTAGTTTAGGAACCAACTACTTACTCATAAACTCTTTAAATCAATGCCAAATGCATCTGCTGTTACATATAGATTGTAACGTTAATTTAAAAATGAATTTACTGTAGTATTTAAATGCACGTTAAACACTGTATCGTTTTGTGCAATCTTTGCAGATCTAGTAGAAAGAAGTAGCATAGATTTTAGAAACGTTGCAACCTAGTTTTTAACATTACCTCAAAATTGGTTTTGGTCCTATGAATCTTAATTCTTTACAGTACAACTTGTCGCTTCATAAGGGTCATGTATGATATAATTTCATCCTTTGTTGTTCATTTCCAAGTTGTTTCAAACGTTACAACTCGTTACACCTCACCCCGTGTTACAGCATTCCCATGTCTCCATATTTACAGTAGCCAATATACACAAACTATAACTATAAACTATAAACTATAAATTGCAAATGTAAATAAGTAACCCAGGTAGAGAGCTAAGATAAGCCTGACTCTCCAAAAACAGTATATTTTAAAAGGAAAATATTGATGGCAGAAACAAAGGCAGTTTGGGTTACTGAGAGAAAGCGTCCAGTCAGCAGAAACATCTTCCGTCACATTACCTCAGATTATTTCTATAGACTGGGCTATCATGAGAGCTGAATGCTTCAGTGGCTAATGCAACAAATCAAGTCCAGCATCTCTAGTTCTCCACAGTTTCATTGATTGAATGAAGGAAAGTGAATGGAGGAGGCTTTGTAAGCGCACATATCCCTCTTGCATTCGTTCACTTCCCAAATCAAACGGATTAAAACACAATCAAATGTTCTTAAAATGCCTTTTGCCATGACTCAGTTACAATTCAACTCTAAGTCACATCTCAGTGTGCATTCGAGCCGACTCAAGTAGTTCCTGCTTCATTTATTTCCAATGCAGCAATATCCCGAGGTGCCTCGCGAACATCTTTTGTGAAAAGTTGGAACATACCTCAAACAAGGGTCCGATCTTATTCTTCTCCAGGTATGACTGAATTCTTGACTGCTGTAGAGACGCCATGAGAATGCGATGCGTTAAACAGCAAAAGGTTTGGATATCGTTAAATATCGCCAAGCATCTTCCAGCGTGCGGGACTGCGGAGGGATCTCTAGCGGGCAGAGAGCGGACACCCAGCGCTGAGAGCTCGGCTGCTGCTCCAGCACATGCCGAAAGTCCTCCCCCGGTTTGCTCACTATCTTATCTGATGGGACTATCCCTCCTCCGGTCTCGGCAGAGTAGCTGGCGACGGCTTCTTCTCAAAGCCAATCGAAAACATTACACCTTGCATTAATGTTTATTCATTGGCTGTTCAGGTCTGAGAGACCCGCCCACGTTGTTTACACAGAGTAGCCTAAGTGTCAATATTAAATTTAGATGCACGTACTTTGTGTGAAACTCGCATTATAAAGAATTCTTATGACTTTATTGATTTTTTAATGCCTAATCTTGTATATATTCGTAAATCAGCCACAGTTATGTATAATGCTATCCTAATTTCAAAAGTGTAATGCATTCAATACATAAACACATTTTATTCTGAGAAGCATTATATAATAATTATTTAATAATATATATATATATATATATATATTTCAAAAGTTTTACAACAATAAGATATTTCATGGTTTTTAAAGATGTCTATTTTGCTCATCAAGGCTGCATTTATTACATTGAAAATCCAGAAAAAAACTGTAAAATTGTGAAATATTATTTCAATATAAATAACAGTTTTCTGTGTGAATATATTTTTAAATGTAATTTATTACTGTGATACAAAGCATCATTACTCCAGTCTTCTTTGTCACATGATCCTTTCAGAAATCATTCTAATATGCTGATATATTACTAGAATTGTCAAGTAAAAAACAACATATTTGTTTACCAAATATAAAATCTTTCTAAAATGGAAATCTTTAGGGCTACATGCATGTATATATATATATTATACACATACATACATACATACAAATATAATCTAAATATGTAAATGTATATACAAGTAAATATTTACAATATATAATATTTGATATATATAAAATAAAAAATATATCCATGCATTTGTATTTGAATATTTATAACAGATATAAACATATAAACAAATATTAGGTAAACCAAAAACCTTTATTTTGGGTGTGATAAGTCGTTATGAAATATACATACATGTATATGTATGTATATATTTTTATATATATTGTTTTTTTTTAATGTTCTGATTGGAAAATCTATTATAATAATAACAACAATTTATATTTATATCTAAAATAAAAATATATAAAATATATACCAATTTTCCTTTCCCAATTTAAACACCGTTGGTTTATTACTATATTGGTGTCAGTAAGTTATTGCAGAACATCTGGAAACCATTTGCAAAAACTGCAAGTGACAATGAGCCCAGGGAAATTATGACAGGTAAACAATCTTTGTCAAAGACAGTTGCCTACATGCAGAGGCCATTAGTGAGATTCCTGAAGACTTTAACTGGTCTGATACCAGCTGCACATTTGATGGATGACAGCACAGCACATAAAGCAGCTGGGAGTTTGTGTGCACTCAGCACATGCATACTGTCAAACACAGACTAAATACATTCACTGGAGAGATCTGTGACAGATATGCAGCACAAAATAAAATCAAAATCACTGTTAAAGTCTTTTGCATATATATATATATTTAGTCACACAGCTGCATAAAAAACTGAAGGCGTAATATATAATGAACATGACTGCGTTTTTGCTTAAACATTTTTATTTGAATTTAATTACAATTTGACATTACAATTTATTGCAATAATGGGGATCAACCTGGTTTTCAGGTAAAAAAAAAAAGAAAGAAAAGAAAAAAAGATAAATGTATTTGGAAAATCTCAAAATGGGTTAGTTTTATGACAAAATAAATAACTGTCTTTTTAAGTGAAAACTTTTTTACAGTAATATTTTCATATGAATTTATGTTCCCCTCTGGCTGCTTTTTTCATTACTTCATACAGATGTATTGTATAAAATATCTTAATTTCTCAAAATGGAACTTAATAGAACTTAGTTAATAAACATTTCCTGTTTAGAGCGGTTTCTCAGTATTGCATAGTAATGATTGATTAATTAGTTATTTTAAGCAACATTAATATAACACATAACAACAACTCCTGAGTGCTGATTTCTTTTTAAATGTGGAGACAAAATGACTTATATACCTATGGAAGTGAGACAAATATGTAAATCTATAACACTGATGACCGTGTCCTATGAACTTTCCAGTACTGTATGTCCCTCCATTTTCACTGAGACTGCAGCACTAAGACTGCAACATGTAGCTTAATGCACTATGGTGTTAATAAACTCTAAGTTGAGAAACCTAATAATGTGAAAGCCAAACCTATACATATGTTAAAGATTTATATGAAAACAGATTGCAATGATGCTTTTGGATGCTGTGCCCAAATATGAACTATAAACAAAAGTTAAGCATTAACGTACATAGACTAAATCACTGTGCAGTTTTTTACATGACGAATAATGTTATTTTAACACAGACGTTGCGATTGATAGTCTGTTTTTTTGAATGATTTGACAGCAGCTGGGAGATCAGACATCCTGTTTGTTTGATCTAGAATAAGATGCGCCTTAGCAAAGCACGAAATAAAAAAATAATGGTTACTTTAAAAAGCTATGACAAAAGTCAATAGATATTACGCTGTGAATCCTTTGAGTTGAGAGCTGACAGATCTGCCTCTGAGCAGGAGTGAGGGGGAACGTCCAGACGCTCTCATGACGTGGACGGTGTGTGTTGGTCCAGATCTGCTGAAGACCTGGGTTCAGGGGTCGCCATCAGGAGGTGGAGGCTGGCACAGTTTGTACAATCTGTTAATAGAATAAAAAAAAAACTATTTTAAAATATTGAATATATATATGCATTGTTTTTTATATAGTACCATACACTACATGTAGCCCTGAACACATATATGCGGTAAGTTACTTGCTATCAATATCTTTTATGCAAATGATGTAAGAAACCTAACGCATTAACAAGCTAATAACTGTTCTTCTGAGCTGCAGTGAATTTTAAAAAGGTTAAACACAAATCCTTGGATTTAGTCAGCGTTTGTTATATGCCAAATAAACATAATCCGCGCAGCAATGATCACATGCAACACGCTATGAAAAGCTATGAGTCATTGTCTTTAGGGTCACGCTACAGTACATCTCCCTACAGACCCCAAGTGACTGTGACAGATTAGACTTTACGCTGGAGTTTTCTACCTGCTGAGAGAGAAGCAGGGGCTCTGTTTTTAATTTATGTCTCATTCCGTTTTCCTGCAGGAAATGGAGTCGGGCTCTCATACATGTTCTGTTTTATGCATGCACACGCATACTTGCATTTGTGGTTTACGGGGACTCTCCATAGGTGTAATGGTTTTTATACTGTACATACGGTATGTGGTATTGTCCTACACTGACCCTACACCTAAACCTACCCCTTACAGGAAACTGTGAGCCATTTTCGGAGGTTTTTTGAGCCTTTTGTTTTTTACGGGGAGACAGGAAGCAATGTTTACGTTGTAGTACACACCAATGCCTGAACACACACACACACACAAACGCATACATTCGCACATACCTGCAGTAATGTGAGGCTAGAGCACATGGTTTTGAAGCTGAATAACATGTTTTGTGGATTTAATATCCCAGGTTTCTGTTCAATTTCATTGTATATGGATGAATACAACATAATACGCACATTTGTAAAAATGCTGTATCTTTTGTTTCACGCGGTGCTACCGCAGGGGTTTATTTGAAGAAAAAATCCAGAACAGATGTTCCAGAGATTCTGTCTCCAGTAAAACTGTGGGCTGCTTATTAATACGCTAAAGGACATTTAAAAAGCAGACATGCATTTACTAGATTTGCATTTGCACTGAAAAATATAAGCCCTTTCATGACAAAAACATCATGTTATACAGTAGCTGTAGGAGAGCTATAGATTTTAAATTAATTTTAGATTCATTACACACAACTGAAGTAGTTCAAGCACTTTTATTGTTTTAATATTGATGATTTTGGCATACAGCTCATGAAAACCCCAAATTCCTATCTCAAAAAATTAGCA
>JAUMHQ010000090.1:8819210-8833422 GCA_032361165.1 Enteromius paludinosus | reverse complement strand
TTCTGACTTTATATCTAGCGATTCTGACTTTATATCTCGCAATTCTGACTTTATATCTAGCAATTCTGACTTAATAACTCGCAATTCTGACTTAACTCGCAATTCTGACTTTATATCTCACAATTCTGACTTAATAACTCGCAATTCTGACTTTATATCTCGTAATTCTGATTTTATATCTTGCAATTCTGATTTTATATCTCGTAATTCTGACTTTATAACTCTCAATTATGATTTTATATTTCGCAATTCTGACGTCGTACAGTATCTCGCAATTCTGCCGTCATATTTCGCAGTTCTGACTTTATAATCCCACAATTCTTACTTTATAATCTCAGAATTCTTACTTTATAACTCGCAATTCTGCCATCATATCTCGCAATTCTTACTTTATAACTCGCAATTCTGCCGTCATATCTCGCAATTCTTACTTTATATCTCGCAATTCTGACTTTATAATCTCACAATTCTTACTTTATAACTCGCAATATGACTTTATAATCTCACAATTCTTACTTTATAACTCGCAATTCTGAATGTATAATCTCGCAACTGCAAGTTTGTATCACATAATTCTGAGCAAAAAATTCAGAATTGTGAGATAAAAAGTCGCAATAACTCTTTTTTTTTTTATTCAGTGCCAGAAACGGGCTTCCATAAGATACAGTATATTTCTACTTATATTTAAACATCAAGGTTTCTAACATTTACATATTTCTATATTTGCATATTCAAAAGGTCTCTGTATTACCTACATAAATAAAATACTAAATACAATTGTCTATGTATGTTAGTCTCATTTATTAAATTAAGTTAAATTAAAAAACAGCATTTTAAAAAATGTTAGACAATTCAAGTCACGAGCAGAATAATACTTAATAATAAATAAAAATAAAGAGAAGTAAACAATAAACTATGCAATAAAAAATATGAAATCAAATCTACAATAAAATATATAGTATGGTAAAATATTAAATATGGAACAAAACAAAATAAAATCAAGTAATAAATGTATATGTAATAAATGCTTTAAAATGTGTATATGTAATATCAATATATGTAATTTCAATGCTTTTAGTATTTTTTTTTCACTAGCTCTAATAAGCTCTAATAATTTTGTTTCTGATTGCCATTTTAAATCTCATTTTCTCACCTGCATGCATGTGCTAGCTTAAATAAACAAATCACATGCACAGGCACACAAATTATAATCAACTATTAAAACCATGGACTCCATACTAATCTGCTCATCTCCTTACGACAGCAAAGCAGAAAGATTTTGTGGAGGTATAAAACTAGATTCAGACCACACACACAGATATTTGCTGACTCATCACTTCATTTAAGATTTATTTCCCAGGCAAAGAGTTCTCTGCTTTCAAATATCACTAGAACAATGCCTACTGTGTTTATTAACCTACCAAATGACCTTGAGCCACATCCTGTGTGAAACTGTGCCTTTGGGAATGGAACTTTATTATCACATAAACCAGGGACTCAGGAGTTACTGCACATTGCATTAAAGTTTGTTTCTACTGTCAACACACTTAGAGCGTCGTACCTGGAGCTGATTATTTATTATCCAGTTTCAGGCTTTTTAAATGAAACATTTATTGTTTAAAGAGATTAAAACATACTGCCTTTTATGGGTGAAATTCACTTAAAAATAATCATTACTACTATGCAAGAGTGCACTTGAAGTAAGTGTTAAGTATCATGCAAATTTAATTAAAATTGGATAATTTGTCAGTGCTGTTGCTAAATATAATAATAATAATAAAAAAACAATAAAATATACAATTAAACAAATACAAACTAATAAACAATAAAAAAACAATAAAACATAACAAAAATTAATAACCACTGTAAACTATACTAAACTACACAATGTACAATAAAATAAAAATATGAAAAATAATTAAATTGAATTAAAATGAAATTAACAATTTATATAAAATAGTATAAAATATGAATAAAAAACAATATGAAGTAAACTAAATGAAATTAAAGATAATTATATAAAATAAATAAAACAATAAAATATTCAAGATAATATGATAAAGAAGTATAAAATATGTAATAAAATAATTTAATGAAATAATACATAAACTAAAAAAACTAAATAAAATAAAATACATACACAATAACATAAAAATATTACATGAAACAAACAATCAAATAAAAGAAATAATTATTTGATTAAATAAAATCTAAATTAAAATAAAATCTAAATATAAAGATAAAAAAAAAATTAAAAATAAATGTATAGGGAATAAAACAATATACAACAGACAAAATTAAATAAAACAAACAATAATATAAAATAAACAAAAATAAACAAATACAATACACAATGTATCATAGTAAAAAAAATTAAAATAAATTAAATACATTTTATATACTGTAAGAGATATTTCTCTCGGATGTATGACAGCAATTCAAGGGGCATTTTTAAATGGATTACACTATGAGTAGTGTCCTTTTCAAGGGTGCAAAACGGTCACAAAATCTAGAATGAGACAGAGGAAGCGACCCAGACAATCTCTACGAGTCCAATGTCCTAGTGTCCTCAGATCAGATAGAGGAAGCGCCCTAGACTACCTCTAGTAGTCTGGTGCTCTTTATCTGTCCAAGATAAAATAAATCGTACAGATTTGATTAAGATGATTTGTAGTAAAGGACAAATCTGAGGTTGGAGCAGTCCATCACAGAATCCTCCACACCGCTCAGATGAAACCACTACATTTAGCCACACTTCCTTTTGCCAACAACCCTTTACACATTAAAACAGGCCCAGATTTATGTCACTTCTTTCACCTTCTTCCTTCTCTCTGTCTGAGATGTTTCAGAGAGGCAGTGCCAGAAAAATTCATTGTCGGGGATCCTAAGAGATCATAATCTCATAAACATGTATAGTTTCTAAATTTCAGCACACAAAGTCCGACTTAAGTTATGCAACCCATAACAAAAAGTGCACTGAGCCATGAAAGTCACTTGAATGAATATGGACTTTATGAATAAGCCTGTGCCAACACAATATACTTCATTAACATGAGAATCTCTCGATACCTTGAAGTCCCCGTCCCGGAGTGAAACACTTGGTCTGTTCAAAGGCTCTAGTCACAGTTGCCCCTTTCAAAAAACTGGTGATGGACTCCACCTGAAAATAAGATCAGCAAAGATCAGGAAATCAGTCTTTAATTAGCTGAATAAGCAAATGTAGACAAACATACTACACAGTATTTCTGTGTTTCAAAACTCAATCTCTTTGGTGCTTGTAAACCTAAAGTGTCCAAGGAGGCAGTCTGCACAAACAAAAGCCCCTTGAACTTCCACCCCATCATCAGCCGGAAAGTGTTTATGCTGGATGTGAACTGGGAGTGTTATGCTCCCGGAAACCTGCGTGCTATAAACCATTCTCCATTTTACTGGTGATTGAGACATCCTCTTTAAAAAGTGTGGAGACAAACGGATTGATCCTTGGGGAAAAATGACTATGGCCATGGTGCATTATGTGAGGGACTTCAGTCTGTTTTTAGGTGTGAAAGTAGCCAAAGGTGAAGTTAAGTGTTCTTGAGAGCAGGCGGGATAAAAGAAAAAGGAAGCTAAACTAAGCAAATTTTATTTTAATAGATGCCATTGCTAAGACTGTTTTGATGTATTAAGGACCACTTACAGGAGCTTTTTAAAATAACATTTTACAACAAGATCGAATTCATTAATAATGAACAAATAAATCATTGTTAATTCATTAACCTGGACAAATATTTAATATTTTTCATTAATTCTTAGGGAATTAGGCATCAAAAACAATGAACAAAATTGTATTGCAAGATACTGTAATGAACAGATGTAAATGTGTAAATTAATCACCAAATCATCTCATTTTAATTTAGACTAACTTGAAAAGTATACAGTATGTAGCAATTTGCACATTAGTACATATAGAAATTCAATTATTATTATTATTATTACTATTATCAACATTATTGGTAACCCTTTATTTAAAGCCTTTATGTGTAATGCATTATTAAGGATTATTAAAGGGTATAATGGAATATAATTAATAATAATGTGTGTTGTAATACATTATATCTTATCATGAATAATTACAGCCCAATTTAAAATGCATAGTGAAAGAGCGAATTGATAAGTGTTAAAATGTATTAACTGTGGTTACAATTAGTCATGAGATTGTACAATGCATTATAATGTGCATTAAAAGGCACATTAAAACTACTATTATAAAGCATTATACATACAGTCTTAAAGTAAAGTGTTGTGACTGTAAGATATTGTGACTGAAATGGTCCATGCTACTTGTTATGTACCAAAATACTGACACAAAAAGTAGATTAGATGCATGTGGATGTAGAAAGTTTGTTGATCCTGACAGCAAACACACACCTGACTGAACAGATGCTCCAGGAAGCCATGCAGCTTCTTCTGCTTGTCATTAGATATCCATACACTGGTTGGCATCTCGTCACCTGTGTGTGTGTGTGTGTGTGTGTGTGTGTGGAGAGGGTGAAGTGGTAATCATTAGAGGATATCATCATTCAACACAAAGCCCTTAACACATTTGTTTCATTAGTGAGGTAGTGCCATAACAAGCAAGCAATTATCTCCTTCTCTCTCTGTCTTTCCCGTCCTTCTCTTTCGCCATCTGTTCAGTAGTTAGCATCAAATGGCCATCAGTTTGGCAGACTTTGTATTTTGGCGGGTTCTGTTTCACTAAGTGGAAAATGTGTGCTTGATGTGCAGTGCAATGAGATAAGAATCAATCTGAAAGGCATATCCAAGCACTTGCCAAACTTGATTACAGTCATGGAGGATTTATCAGGGAGGTGAACTAACAATGGTGTTGTGGTGTCAAGACGTGTCCAGGATGATGTCTGGTTACATTACCTGAGTCCATCTCGTCACTGTGAACGTAAGAGCTGCAGTGACTGCTGCAGATGCTGGTGAATGACGCGATGGAGTTCCTGTTGCTGTTACAATCACTGGAAGAAATCAGAAGAACTTGAAGAGTTATGAACAAATAATATAAATACTAATAGATGACAGGATCACAATAGTGCTGAAGCAATCTGTTAAGATCACAGCCAATTCTTCATCAAGATAAAAATATAAGAATAAAAAAAGGAAAAATTCTTCTGAATGCATTCTTTTGGGAGCAAACAAAAACAAAAAATACAGTAAAACAAAACAAAATGCAAAGCAAAAACCAATCAAATTGTCACGCTGGCTCTCACACAGGTAGCACACAAGGGTCAGGCCGTGAAGTTGAATAGGTTTTATTAACAAAGGCAAACGAGAACTGATCCAACACAGGGTTTGGGACAGAACTGAGGACACCTGGGGAAGACAGCTGGGAGTAAATCAACCAATAATCACATAGACAAAGGAAATATCAAATATGGGCAAGGGCGGACACATGGGGAGCAAAACACAAGGAAACTAAACACAAACTCTGACATTATTCCCCCGGGTGGGCGTCCTGGCAATGGGGGCAGAGCCAAAGAGCCAGGCCGCCGCCAAGGATCCGAAGGGCCAAGGTGGAACAGGTGGTGCTGGTGACCGACGCGGATGAGGGGATCCGGTAAGCCACGGCGGAGCCGGTGCGAGAGAGGACCAAGGCGGAGCCAGAGGGAGGGAGGAGCCTGACAGACGGAAGGATGAGGCGAAGCCGAAGGAATGGAGTCCCAAGGCGATGGATGGACTACGACCGACCAAGGCGGAGCTGGAGGGTCGATAGAGCCCGGTGGAGCTGGTGGACAGACGGGCACCGAAGGAGAGGAGGGAAGTAGGGCGCACGGTGGAGCCGGAGGGTTGGAGGACAGAGGAGGAGTTCTGGCTTCGGTGGCTGGAGGTGGAGTCAGGGAGCACTCTGGCCATGCTGGCGCTAGTGGGTGGGAGGGCATTTATGAGACCTCTCTCGTGCAGTGAACTCTGGAGGGCGCTCTTGCAGCGCAAGTTCAAGGGGGCCGTGAGTTCAAGGGGGCGCTCTTGCGGTATGATCTCTGGGACTGGATTCGGGATCAGCTCACATGGCCATAACTCAGGAACTGGAATCGGGAATGGCTGTCCTGGCCGTAATTCTGGAACTGGAATCGGGAACGGCTCTCCTGGCAGTAAATAAGGGACTGGACTCTGGAGTAGTTCTTCTGTCCACGACTCTGGAACTGGACTCGGGAACTGCTCTCCTGGCCGTGACTCTCGAATCGGATAGGCCCTCCTGGCCATAAATCAGGAACTGGACTCTGGAACAGCTCTGCTGGCCATAAATCAGGAACTGGACTCTGGAACGGCTCTCCTGGCCACGACTCCGGAACTGGACTCAGAACGGCTCTCCTGGCCGTGATTCTGGAATAGGGATTGGCACTCCTGGCCGAGACTCTGGAACTGTTACTGGGATCGGCAATCAACCAATAATCACATAGACCCAAGAAATACCAAATATGGGCAAGGGCGGACACATGGCGAGCGAAACACAAGGAAACTAATCACAAACTCTGACACAAATAAAAACAAAGCAAAACAAAATACAAAGCAAAAAGCAAAGCAAAAAAAATACCAAAGCAAAGCAAACCAAAGTAAAACAAAGAGTAAAGCAAAAAAAAAAAAAAAACATTAAAACAAAACAAAAAAAAAACAAAAACAAATTAAAACAAAATAAAGCAAAACAAAACGCAAAGCAAAAAAGTCTAGACAAAACAAAACAAAACGTAAAGGAAAAACAAATCAGATTAAAACAAAACAAAGAAAAATCAGCAAAGCAAAGCAAAGCTAAACAAAACAAAAAATGCAAAAACCAATTAAATTAAAACAAAACAAAGCAAAGCAAAGCAAAAGCAAAAGCAAAACCAAAAGCAAAACATCAATAGATAAATGTATAAAATAAAATATAAAAATATATATTATATAAATTTACATTTAACTACAATTTTATTAAACTTTTATCATGACTGTAGAATTATACACATGCTTTTTTGTGTTATGAACTGTTTTTAGAACACAGTGTTATGTAAAATCTGGCACAAGTGATGTTTCAGAGAAGACACTACACCTAACTTTAAAAGTACTTAGTAGCTGCTGTAAGACACAGTACCTATAGGAGTCCCTGTTGCTGATGGTGTCATGACCCGAGTCCTCCTGCTCATCTCCGGTCACATTAAAACACACTTTCTTCCCATTGCGTTCACTTTTCTCACTCTCACTCTCAGCTGAAATGTAGCTCTCAGTGGGCTTCCCTTCAGACCCTGTGGGATGTGTGATAGAAGAGAGCAAACTGTAGGAAATACAGAGAAAAAGAGAGAGACAAGGAGAACCAGAGAAAGATTAATCACACTTTAATCACGCTGCATTCTATGTGCAATAAAAGCGTCAGAATCTACACCTCCAGAAACACATGTTCATGACTCACATAAACAGAGGGAAAGACACATCACTCTACGACTCCTTCACACTGAACCACAGGGAGGAGAACAAAACAAGGCTGTCTATACAAGGAGTTTTCTCAACTACATGTCACACTGTACTTACACTGTACAATGTACAGCATATGGTAAGAATTGATGAAAAAATAAAATGAAATAAAAGGTGCTTCCCTCAACTAGCCTACTGTATGTCATGTCTAAAACTACATTTTTACAGTAATCGTATGGTTTGAAGAATGGATCAAATAATATTATTATTAAGTATTAAGTAAAAGTATTATTAAGTAAATATTATTAAATAAGTAAAATTTAATTCAATGTAATTTAATTTAAAATGTGCACAGTGCACAATGTTATGTAAATATGTATGGCACTGTTAAGTCTTTCATATAACTTCCTCAAAGTCACAATATATGAAACAATGTCTAAACTATTTTGCATCTAACAGCTACTGTTAAAAATGCAGTGGTCTATTATTTCGTTTTTGTTTCATTTGTTGAGTTGATATATAACGTTTTAGTTTATTTCCATTGTGCTGCGGCTTGATTTAGTACGTCTGTGGCTCATTTCCCCTGTGTTATGGTTTCTTTCCATTATGTTGTGGGTCCCTCTGTTTGAGCTGTGGCTTATTTCCTTTGTGTTATGCATTTTTCTATAAAACTTTCAACTTGCTTTTGTTATGCTGTGCATCCTTTCATCCGACTGTCACTTCCCGAACCCTAACATCTTTTAAGTCTAGCATGGTTTCAAGTTATATTTGAAACATTTCGAGAGCTGAACGTGTGAGGAAGACCAGAGCAAAACAAAATCACAACCTGTTTGTGCTTGGCTTCCGGACAACAACTCGAGGAAGTTCGAGGCCCTCAAAATATGGATAACGAGCATCTACAGCTGTGTCAACAGTTAAAACTCCGTCAGGAGAACGGTGAAGAAAATGTAGACGCTTATTCTCACACATGGGGACATTTAAGCTATATTTTCGGTCTGGTTCTGGGGCCTAGTCTCTCCACACATGAACATACTAACATGTCAAGCCTTGTTTGGGTTTCAGACAAACCCCTCCGGGTTCCTTTAATGAGAGGGGACACATAAACATACTTTCGTGGAATACGTTCCCTTACAAGCGCAAACCGTAGCTCTAATTCTCATCTTAACAATAAACAAAACCTCAACGAAATCACTTCCAACCCAAACCAATTCTGCGAGTGAGAACCTGAGAAAAGTTTCCAGCGACGCCTCGCTCGTGAAGGCCTCTCCAGCTGCCCTAGTTCTTCAACTTTGCGGTTTTCTAACAATGTTCCCTCCTGTCAAAGCAGACAGGTCGCCACCATAGAGTACCATTCTGTCGCCACTGAAAAGAGCACCTAGCGCTGCTATAGGCTGGAGCTTAATAAGGAAGTTTGCACAGCATGGGGCCTCGAGAGGCACCGATCATCAAAGTGAGAAGAAGTGGAGGAGGGGAACAATGATGAGAATCTGCAGGGGAGATCTTGGTTCGGGTCCGTGGGTCTCTCTGCCTACGGTCCTTTATTCACACGAGCGCTTTTATGTGACATGTGAGGCTCTTTACATTCGGCTAATGTCGTGCAGCTGACTCAGCACTTTCAACTCTAGAATGTGACTTCTGGTCAAGTCGCACAAAAGAGATTGCTATCTGAAACAGCTGAGAAGAACATGTGCATTTAACTAGCCGGACTGTATAGAAGCCAAAGCCAAAATAACAGAATTTAATATGGGTTTTATGGTATATTATCGATGTGGATAAATGGATCCTTCTGAGAACAGTAAAGCTATCCAGAGAAGAGCTGCTTATGTGACCACTGGCACCTTTCATTTTACGAACATATAAAGTTCATAAGACTGCAAAATATACAGTATAGTTTTACATACAGTAGGAATATCAGGTGTGGAATGACAAAAAGGTGCTAAAAATCACTTAATATTCATATTTGGCTGAAGTGTCCCTTTAAGGCAGTTGTACAGTAACAATAAACACCAGAAAAGTCTTTCTGAACTACCCACTTCAGATCCCCTCACACTTTCCGTAGCCTTTTCTTCAACCTGAACAACTGTAGAGATCAATGCACCTTTTAATCCACAGCGGAGTCAGAGGCTTCCGGAAGTGGCTCCGATGAGCTACTCGGCTGCTATTTGCCCTATTATTGCTGCACGATAGGGATGGCTGTCTGACAACCGCCTCCAGGCAGCCATTACAGCACTCTCTCTTGCCCAGGGCTGTGAGGAAGGTCATTATCTCCCCACCAGATCAAGGACGGCCTTGCCAATAAGCACACTCACAGACCTTCAGCCAGCAATCGGCACTGACAACCATATGGCAGCAGCAGTGAAAGGTGCCGCCCCCACCACAGATCAAGACTAGCTGTAATTGCCATCATGTCCACCGAGGATCAGAGCATGTGATGTCCACGTAATGATGAAAACTCAAAAGCTGATGGGATAATGGATGTTATTTTTTATGTAAACTATAGTTGGTATGAATAGAACTGCAAAAGAGAACAGAGGGAAAGAGAAAGCAGGAGAACATAATGGAGTCTTGTTAGTTGTGTGTGCCACTTTGCAAATTACTCAGGGAGAGTGACATTTACAGTGTACTGCTTGAGTTCGTGTGGCATTTATTTATTTATTTTACTTCTGCAGATTTCCATTTTGAGATAGGGGCCTCAGAGTGTCCCATTTCCTTCAAGGTGTTAATGTGCTTCCAGAAAATGAAACCATCAACAGCTCGGCTCAGACAGGAAGAACACACCCTCTTTTTTACTAAAGTGTCACACGCACACACACAGACATTTAGTTGCTGGAGAAAAAAAAAAGGTAATTAGAGACATAATGCAAATTCCAGATGTTCCAGAAGTTGAAATGTACAAAGATTTTACGGTTGCTGGGACAGTGACATCCCATAAAGACATAAGAACTGTTACATCTAGAAACAATCTACGTGATTTCTGCTGAAATCCAAACTGAACAATTGAGTAAATGTCTCAAATCTTTTAAAGTCAAGGGAGATGTAAAAATTCTGTAAATAAATTAACCTTCAAGTGTTCAATATAATTAGCTAACGTCAACCCAAGATTTTACAATCTTCAGCAAATTATTTATTTATTCTGGTATATTAAGGATTTTTTTAGTCAGGAAAAATATGAATCAGAAAATATTTATTATTATTTTAATACAGTCTGGTTGATAATTCAGTTATAAAGCACTTGATAAAATAATATTTTATAATATTAATGGTGATCTTATTTTTATTTATTAATTCATTCATTTATAACTTCTAAAAACTGTTAATATTTATAAATAGCACATTTGCACATTCATCATTTTTGCACATAACTTTTGATCTGTAAAATAGCACTTTTGCACATTCTTAATTCTATTTTCTCTATATTTTATATACTTATGTTTTCATTCATTTATTTTCTGTTCCCTTTATCATTAGTGGGTTTATTATTTTTTATTATGTTTATTTTATTATTTATTAATTTGTATTTATTTTATTATTTCTATTTTATTACCTAAAATGATATTTATGCCTGAACTATGTCTGTAGATAACAAGCTCCTGTCATCAAAACAAATTCCTTATGTATGTAACAAACTTTCTTTTTCTGATTCTAAAGCTCTTTCTATTTCCCTTCTAACCTCTTGATTGAGGTATGTTTACATATTCACTGTATCACTAATATTAGCCATGTTTGTTTTGCACTGAACACCTAAATAATAATTTAGTTTTTATGATTTCTTCCCAACCTCTCTGTGACCCTAAAAGCATGATAACCAGGTAAACCAGTTCATTTAGAGGGTAGGCCACCAACAAAAGAATAAAGAGAATAATACATCAACCACAATGAAGCATGTCCTCCGATGAAAGATAATACATTTCTAATGCACAAGCTCTCTTTGTGATGAGTTAAAGAGTTAGAAGAGGGCAGTGAAACAGTTCAGTGATTCACTTCAAAACGTGACTTTTCGTAAATATAAGTATTGAATTTTAAGACAGATGCAGCATTAGACTAAAAAAGGCAAGCTAAAAATTCATGTTTTGAACATATTTACATTATAAAAAAAGATAAAAATGTCATACTCATGAATCTGTGCGGCGTAGCACTCCATCTCTTTGACGACGGTGGTGAGTTTGGTCAGAAGTTTGTGGTAGGCGTCCAGAATGAGCAGGTCATCCTCTCGGAGCAGGAAGCGCAGACCATGACCTTCTGCCCTGCTCAGACTGTGTCCTGATGGAGCGGCCATGCTGGTAATACTATGCTGGACGTAAACCATGGGGTTCAGCTTGCCTGAAATCACAAACCAGTAGATTAAATCCTATTAAAACCTTCCATTTATTACATATGTGTCTTTACACTGGCCATTGCATCCTATAATAAACAGTCTCTGCTTGTACATTAAATGTAGGACTCTATCTTCACTCACCCTGCTCTGAATTGCGGCCTCCTTTCTCTAGAGTGTTTTTCCTGTTGTCCAGCTGGACTCCGAAGGCACTTCCAAGGGAAGTAGTGGTCTTGGGATAAGACACCTCAACTACGTTGATGTGACAGTTGGTGGGGCAGAAGTCACTGCTGTGTAGAGGGGAAACCTTGGTCTTTGCCTGCTTGAACGTGGGCCAGGCCCTGTTCTTCAAAACCCGTGAAAACTGAAAGCAGAGAGGCATTAGTGTAAGATACAGTAAATATTTGTGTGAGTATGAGCAGGAGCTTATTGGTTTTTCCTATGTAAATCATCTAAAACTGCACTTCTGTAGCCAAAACAACAATACCGTGTTGCTTCAACCTACCTGGCTTCAGCAAGAGTTAGCCGTAGTCTCTTTGGATTGAGTCTGGTATGCTAACATGCTACGCCCATGCTAAGTTCAGTACTTTCCCATCAAGCTATCAAGCATCAGTTTATTTTTTGTGAACACTATAAGGTGTTTTGACCATACATAAGCTCAGTACAGTAAACACTTAACACACTATAAAAACACCAGTCCATCAACATCTCCAATCACCTAATTGACGTGTTAACAGTAAACCAGTTTACGGTCATTAAGTTTTCTTTGTTCAGGCCGGTGTATTTTCATAGTTTCAAAGTAGTGGATCTCAACTATCAGCACTGCAAACAATCTATTTTTGCTGTATGTGTGCCCTGTATGAATTTCTAAGCACTGTCTAAGAGGTGCACGCATGTGAAGATGCAGGAGTATTATTTTTGCTGCTTTATAGTCCTTGAACAAAATAAACACGCTTCTATGTGTCAAAACCCCTGTCTTGGCTAGTATCCTCATAAACACAGTAATTTAGGTCTAAAGTAAAGCCAAACAGCTAAGAAAAGGAAACACAGGTGTAAGAGTATTTTAGATCCGGGTAGCTCATGTAACCCGAATTCCGGAAATTTTGAGACGTTTTTTTTTAAGTTGAATACAATGAAGACTAAAATAATTTCAAATCACACAAGCCAATTTGTTATTCAAAATAGAACAAACTGAGATATTTGATATTTTTATGCACAAAATGAGCCCAATTTAAACTTGACTCCAAAAAATTTTGCTCAGGGCCAACAATTGTTTTCATGCTTTCATGCTAGAAGAGCAGGTTAGGAGTGTCATTTTTCAACATCAATCATATAAATGTCATTTTTTTTAAGAGCAAGACTGTTCTTGAATAGATCCATATTGCACCTGAAATTATATCTGATTTAAACTGTTTGCATTCAAAGTCATGGCTTGAGGCACAGTAGGCTGACAAGACCTCAATGCTTCCCTTGAACAGGGATTTCAACCTCTCCTTTTTCCAACAATGACATAACGATTTTGTGGTTGTGGTCATGAATGGCCTACACTAGACGTGTTACAGCTGCCCTGGACACGTAGCCTCCCCTCAGACCGGACTTCCCACATTCCTGGCTAGCTTTGACAAACGGGGGGCTTCAGCGTCCGGGGTCCGGACCCTGCCAGACCTCTCACGGGGCCCTACTGAGAACGCAGCAGAAGGGAAATTGTGCAAAGAGACGGGATGTTCAGAGCTATTTATAGCCGGTGAAGCAACAGCTAATTAATCCAGTGCTGAGTGAGATGTTGAATCAGTTCACAGGGAAAAACAAGGGAAACTGTCAGATGCTTGCAGACGCATTTTCCTTTTCTTGCTCCAAATAAGAGCAGCTGATGGAAATTAAAAATGACATTTTGCACAAGCCTGTTTCCCGTGGTACTGGTGGACATGCATATTTCATCAATCAAGGCCAGCTGGTGTTAAAAAGGACAGGGTGGGACAGTTTCCTGTTCAGTAACCTAAATAGAAGTGCTACAAGTCAAGCGAAGTTTTCTTAGCTGCAGCCATCTAAAGGCCACCAACCAGAAAAATGCTATAAGACATTAAAAATATTTTTCAAAGCACAGAAAAAGATCTGCCCTGCTAAAAAACCAGCATACGGCATTTCGTTTTAGGTGGGTGTGCAGCAGTGATGTGCGGGTCAATGTGCAAACAACCCGAACCCGACCGACGTTTTCAACTAACCCGCCCGCAACTCGGACCGCAAAAAAAGAGAGAAAATATTGTACCCGACCCGCATTTTTTTTTTAAATGGTTAGCTCGCTGACGTGCTGCGCTCAGAGCTTGTGGTGCGCGCGGCCAGAGCAGCCAGTTTTTGAGGCAACCCAGCATTTTCCATTTCAGCTGTCTAGATGCACATTACTGATGAATGCGATGTTTATGTTTCGACCCTGCTTGAAGAATTCATCAGCAGGTCAACTGAGAGAAAGCCCAC
>JAUMHQ010000090.1:8789625-8805760 GCA_032361165.1 Enteromius paludinosus | reverse complement strand
GAAATAATCCTACTCACAATAGCGATTTAAGTAGAAAAACCGGACGAATCCCTTGAAATATATCATCTGATCGATGTTTTGAGGTGTGGCAAAAGCTGTCACTGGGGCGATACCTTTTCAAATGGGACATGTTTGTACCTAAAGGGTCTACTTTGAGTGACGTAAAGTGTACATATTTGAACCTAACAGATACAAAAGTGCACCTTCTGAAATGATAAACTTACTTTACATTAACTCTTTTTTTTTCAAGAACATATTATTTGACAACTATTCATACTACTTCATTCTATAACACATAGCAAAAAGCAACTTTATGATAACTACTTTGATGTTGTTTTGGCTGCTGCTTGTCATGCAGCAGATGAGGATCAAATTGATGTGAAAATTGAATTTGTGTGCCGCACAGAAGAGAAAAAACACATAATGTACTGGAATGACAAGAGCGGTACAGAAAGTTTCAGAAGGGAAGCCTTTTCTATGGAAAGTGGGTCCCATGAAAAGGAACAGGCCAGGATTTCAATCTGTCACCCCGGCAACATGGGCTCTAAACAATCCCTTCACTTTTGTAGCAAAAATACCCCCAACGACAAAAAGAGGTCCAGTGTTCTCCACGCTTCTATGGACAAGATTAGATAAAGCTGAATTAGCTTTAACGTTCACATATCCCAGTGAATCATCTTAAATGGATGAATGCCACAATCCTATACAAGGCCAAAAACTGAAAGCACAGCCAGTCAAGTTATTACGTTCTATAAATTTGTTGGGAGTTTGTCGCATTCTAAACTCAATTGCAGGCTGTTAGGAGCAGCCCATGTTAGACGATAAATGAGTCACACGAGCATGATGTGGACTTTGGCATCAGGTGCCCTGAAAATGAGACCCGAATCCTGCAAACAAACGGTTGCCATGACAACTAGCCAGTCAAACTTGGATTGTGGAGAAGGTCAAGGCTGTTGTCGAGAGACAAAATGTGCAGAATCAAGTTAGAGGGAAAGTTTTGCAATGTGAATTCACCTCAAACACTACAATTATCATTTTCTTAATTAACCACTGAATGAATCTGAATCATAAAACAAATCTTTTTCAAGATTTTCACGCTCTTAGTCAATTTAATGACGTTTATTTCCATTTCCCCATAGGCAAATTGTATTTTTGACACTCTTGCTTTTGTTTCAAAGTACAAACCTCACAAGAGTTTCTTTGATTTATGCTTAAAACATTCCGCTTGACACTTTTGGGATGAGTTTACACATGGCACATACACAAAAAGACAACTTTGACAGACATAAACTGTCAAAAAGACCAAAAGAAATCAGACACACAGAAACAAAGAGAGGAAATAAAAAAAACAATGAAACAATGACATAAACAACAGCTATCATACCGTGATGCATGAATCCATTGTCACACAGCTCCACCCCCAAGATCAGCGCCTCTTCTCTGCTTCGGCAGTCACCCTTCATAAGAGAAAGAGACAAGTGCCACTCTCTTTGTCTGCTTACAAGTGGTCAAAATGTCACACACCCTCCTCTGAGCGACAGAAAACCACTTTTAATCCACACAAACACCACTGCGCTCCGGTCACCACAGTGTGATAACTCTGAAGGTTCACTTGACCACCTGGTAATAATTTCATCATCAAACACAATACATCACCTTATTGAATACTCATTGACTGTGAAAGCTGCCTCTAAATATCCAAACCACACTTCAAATGTAATCAAAATCTGTATTCTCATGATGACTAGTGTGTTTTTAAGTATAGACATATTTAGACTATGTGGCTAGACGGTGGTTTATTGTTACAGTTCTCTTCCACCTCAGCATATTTGAGATTATCCGGCCAGTTTTGTCTTGTCTCATGGGTTTCCAATCTGTCTATAACAGTATGACGATACAAAACAATCAGAGGCAAATCTTACCTGTGCTATCAGCCAGTCTATCAACTTGTTGGCCATTACCACCGATTTATACGTTCGTAGATGATAATCCTTATCCCTGTTTGGAAAAAACAAAAACTTTTGACTTGAACAGTAGTACAGTAGCCTCAAGAGAAACACATTTCAAGCTATACTTCAACCTTTGCCCTGACTTTCATCTGCTCGAAAGCTCATGAGAGCAGTGTTTTGGGTTTTTTGCGTCACAACAACCCTTTCCTCTCAATTTTTTGAGGCACAAACAAGTTCTTTACCTTGAATTTCCTTTAGGGTTGCACAAAGGTCATAATGTTTGTCCGAATGAGGACCCTCTGCACTTATTGTCCTCTTGCCGACAACACTAAATGACACAAAGTTGATCTGGAAAGCTAAAAAGCTGATTTTTTTTAGCAAGGCGAAGTGAGTTGAGATGTTTAGTGAATGAATCATGATGGCCAACTAATTAACCGGTCAGTTAATATACGTTAATAGCTCTTTTTTTATTGATCAAGTTAATGATTTATTGTTTCACTTTGGATTAATTGCATTTTCAATCTGCAAGCTTTATTCAAGATCATGGTCAAAACAGGCAGGGTTGGGAAAGCAGAAAATAGCAAAGTTAACAAGGGGGCGGAGCTGATCAATCAAGGGGTGGAGCAACAATGGGTAAGGAACAGATGAGTTATCATGGTGACAAACAAGGTAGAATCAGAACATAGACACAATGGGGTGACAACATTTGAAAATAAGAGTTCACACAGAACTAGACAGGGGAACACTGACTGAAATCGTAATACTTGTACAAACTGACACGATTTTTGCTACTTTATATGGTACATATTTTACCACAAAGGCACAAAATTCATATGAATTTGTAAGAATGACCTACACTTAACCCTGACCTTAAAGTAAAATAGCACAAAGCAAGATCGTACAAATTCATTTGAAACCACCTCGTGAAATATACAAATTGGTCACGAGATAGCACTGGACTGTGTGTAATGGCTTTTCTGGAAAAGCCACTGCTTTGCATCTCACGCTGTTTGTTAAGTGTCTAGTCACTGGTGTTGTGTATTTACAAATTGTTCAAAATTGTTCATTTTTAAAGAAACAGGGTTTTAAGGGCCTACATTCTCTTAACAAGCATGATTCTCCGTTGCAGCAGAGGTCAGCAGGTGTCTCTCAGCTCAGTTTGGTTCAGCTCCAGGGCCAGGAATGGGTCAAATGGATGCTTTGTGGCTGCTTCCAGACCACGGGAAATGAATTAGAGCAAAGATTTTCCCATGAAGGCAAGGGTCTCTTGGGGTACACTCGCTGTGCTAGGTCAGAGGGCTAAACGAGGGCCCACACCCAAAACACTCAACTCCAAATTTTCAGAGAATTCAAAAGAGAAACATCCCGGTTCCATTTTTACACAACCAAACACCTCCAATGACAGGAAATGTGCCTTTTCTCTCAAAGGAATCCATACACCTCAAATGTGTGTGACGGTCTCTGTTCAATTATATAAGGATTTGTTTTAATCACAGACCAGAAGTGTGAGTCGGGACAGGCCTTGCCATGATTTAACCGCTACAGACATGGAGCCAGCCCTTTCCTCTGTAGCTGTACCCAGAACTGTCAGCGTGACAAATGAGGGTAAACAGCGTTACCACAGGCAGTCATATGCCTGGCACAAGAGCACTGTAAGCTGTAGGACAAGTGTATGCAAAGTCAACCAAACCTTTCAAATCCTCCTTGGGCATTTGGTCAATTTTAAACACTCTTAGACATTTACTTTTTTTGTTCTATGTCTCACTGTTATACAATATGTCAGGAATGTTACTCATCCTGGATTTTGGGGCGCAGAAGAGTTGAAAGTGTTCTTGTTTTTTTTTTGTTTTTTTTTAATGGGGGTATGAAGCCCCTCCAAAGCCCCTCCAACCAGCAGGAAATACCAGATAATTTAACTAGAACTGGATTCTCCAATCCACAGGCATCCTCAGTACAGGGTACAGGAATGCTAGAATATATGCATTCTAAAGCCTTACTTGGATGGTAATTGTTTCTCAAGGGGATGTCAGTAAAAATACATTTGCATTGCATCTTTGTGATAAAAATCATGCATTCGGACGGTGATTTGTTCTCGGTGGAGGAGTGAGTTTTTACAAAGCTGGGAAAATGGTGCTCATGTGGCCAGTCACATGATTGTCAGTTTGTACAATTAAGAAATCTTACTTAACATAATTATAGAAAAATAATATCCTTCTATGTATTTTATTACTTTAACATGATATTAAAAAATCGTCAACTGATATGCTATGGTTCAAATGGTCTCAAAATGCTTGATGTCGGTTTAAAAATGTGGACGTTAACTAGTACAATAATCAGTCGTGCACCCTATTATAATGGCCTATTTCAAAACTTTTTTTATCCAGTCTTTCAGAAAATAGCTTGCAACTCTTATAAATGCATTTATGGGATTGCATATTTGTAGCACAACCCAACAAGTCTTAAACAACTATTGGAAAAATGGATCAATCAGAACCAGAAAACGTCCCCTCAGAGTCCATTAGTTCATGTTTGCATGCAGAATTTAATGTCCTGTTGTCTGTCAGCTGCCAAAATCTGGGAATGCACCTGTTTCACATTTAGTGCTTCCAGACTGATTACTCACACAGGAGCATGGAACAACATTGTGTTCAACTCGATCAACTAAAAATAAGACAAAATGATCCTGTTATGAGCTTAAACATGTATAAAAGTATACTTTCTTTTTTCACTAATTAGCCTCTAGTTTTCTTCCTATAGGTGCTATCTTTAGAGGGAAAGGAGAAGAGACAGGGGTGCGAACGCACCTGGCAGAGCTGGTGTGAATAGAGACAGCTGTAATGAGGTGGAACTAAGCTACTGGCCCCTTACCTGATCACCGGTGTGAATAAACTATGGAGTCTGCAGAATAGCCTCACACCCTGAGGGGAAGAGGGACATTTGTTATTGTATGCCAATGTTTTCCAAAGGGCAGAAAGCGACAGAGAGAAACCGGCCATTTAGTATGGTTGCTTGAGTTACCTTAGAGATGACATCCTGCATGTCGCTGCGAGGGTGGTATGTGCCGTCATCATAGCGAAACCTATAGAGCACCGGCTCTGGCTTAAACTGGTGCTTGTCTGTGACTGAAATAAGTTTAAGAGTGTGAAGATTATATTAAGGCTCAAACTGTATGCATCCAGATACATTTCCATTTCCAGATAGGAGAGTACTGCATATAAATAAATAGAAATATTAGCAACTATATTAGCAATACTACTAGTAAAGTTCATTTACAAGCATTATCAAATATAATCACAAAGTACATAATTTTTTTTATATTCAGTTTAGACTAAAATTGGCTTAAAATGGACTAAAATAGTAGATATTTATTCCACTATTGCAATTATCCAATTACAGTGGAGCTATGCTGATGAAGCATACAGTAGAGAATTATTCAGCTGGTCATGTGCTCTCAAAATGATGAGGTTGTCCCCTTCATGAAGAATTAAACATCTTTTATAAAAAAGACTGGACAGGATTTTGTCATTTGAAACATATTTGCCAGCCAGCTTACTTTGCTTTATTTTAAATTTTAGCATTGTTCATAAAGCATTCTATTAAATATAACATTAAGACTGTAATGTAAAGATTTAAAACACACATCTTATACTCTATTGGGATTAATTAATGTTGGTATTAAAAAGTTTTACAATGACACAAGAGGCTACAAAAAAAGTTGAAGGTCCTTCAGAATCTTTCAATGGAATTTAGAGGCTTTCAGTTCCATGTAAGCACAAATGCAAGTAACACTAACATGCTTATGAAAAGTAATCCTGCTGTTTTTGCCAAATTAATTCATCCTCCTCAGCGAACACTCAGCAAAGGCTTAAACATCTTTCTCACCAAAGCTGTAAATGCGAGCGAGTGGACAGAGGGCCCTAATGCTCAAATTTATTTCTCCCTGTTAGGAAGCGGTGAAGTGAAAAGTGATTTAGCATGAAGTCCTGGCTCAAAGCCAGTCAGTCTCCTTTAGAAAAAAACTAGTCCATACGGTGAGCAGGCATTAAGCAGAACTGGACCCCATCGCCCAAACAAACCACAAAAGAAATAGCAGACAGAAGACCAGCCATGTGCCTCAGTATGAAACAAAGAGCAGGGTGTGAAGGGATGAATATTTGTAACACTTTATATAAACATAGACAAAGTTATAAAAAGCCATCTGCTCTTGGACGGTCCCAGAATTCTGTGGGGCTTAAGAACAATGATGTCAGGGCTCTTGAAATATTAAGAGAGCTATTTGTCTAATCGGCCATCGGCATTAAATTAATAGCTCACCCTAAAATTAAAATTCTGTCATCATTTTAACTTGTGACTTTTTTTTGTGTGGAATAACTAGAAATATATATTAAAGAGGACACCAAATTCTTTTGAGTTCTATATGGACAAAAAAAGTAAAAAAAAATGAAATTCAATTAAAAAAACATTTTTCCTTTGTGTTGCATATGCATTCAAGTTTGGGAAGACATGAGTAAAAGAATTTCATTATTGTGTGGAATATTACTTTGACATATTAATAATGCACAAATGGTGTTGATGAAAGCTGAATATTTAAGCCAAGCAGACAAAAAAAATTATTAACTTCTTAATTTTGAAAAATGTTTATTCAATACAGTCGATGTATAGCCTTTTTCATATTTTGCATGTTTTATATATATGGATATGCATGTTTTAAAAGATTTGTCTGTATTGTATTTTATCATTTGCATTTGTTATCTGACTCACAACTGTCATGATTTCCAGCTGGAGTGCCCACAAGCCCCTCCAGAGGGAACTCCATCCAGAACATCACCATCATCTCAGAAACTCCAGTTCCCATAACACCCCATGCCTAAGACTGTTTGCACACACCTGGTTAAGAACTGATTGCACACAAATCTGGTTCCTATCAGGAGGACTATTTAAGTCACACACACATTCACCTCATTGTGAAGTCTTGCGCTGCATCCGAAATCGCATACTGCTTAAGTAGGTACTACATTTAAAACCAAACGTACTACTCGACCATTAAACAGTACGTTCTATGTAGTATGAATGTGGGTAGTATGAATGGAACTCGGACGTACTGCATCCGCCATATTGATGTTGTCACGTGTCACGCGTCGTCACAACAGCGCGACAATTTAAACTTTCAATAAGTCATCCGTTTATTTAGATTGTGTTAAACAAGTGTACTTTAATCACAATAAACAACGTTTTCTTCCTGAGGTACTTACACTTGAAATGAGCCGCGTCTCAACTTTCCGCCGTTTTTCGAATATAATGTCTCCTCTCCCGGGGCCTCATGGGATAGGAAAGTGTTCATGGTGTGCCTACTATAGAATTCGGCCCGAACCAGTAGGTCATCCGGGTACTTCTCGCCTTTCGAGTGCTATGAATTTAGACATACTACTTTCCTCGCATGCTGTTTTTGCATACTATATAGTAGGGAAGTAAGCGATTTCGGATGCAGCACTGTATTGCCCCGGCCCATATTTCTGAGCGTTTCTTTTCTCTTTGTGGTTCCTTCCGTGTATTGGCTTGGACAGTTCTCCCCTGTTGATTTTTTGCTGCCTGCTCCTTTGATCTTCTCTGCCTGGACTATTCCGACTCTGATTGTTTGCTGCCTGCCTCGACCTCAGCCAGGTTATTGTTTATGTCTCTGGATATTCTCTGTTACCCCTGTCACTGTTGTATGAACCTTGCCTGTCTCACATTATCTAATGTTTGTCAGGGGCTTGTGGGCCCCCTAGCTGGAAATCATGACCACAACTATCCCTCTAATTCAGGGCTGGGCAACTTCAGTCCAGGAGGGCCGGTGTCCTGAAGAGTTAGCACAAACCCTAATCAATGTCTTCAAGATCACTAGAAAGTTACAGGCTGGTGTGTTTGTGTAAATGTTTCATCATGATTCCTTTTTTGTTTTTGTATTCATTTCAATTTAACTTCTTTATAACTTCACAAACCCCAGTCATACAACACAGTTACTGTCAAATTCTTAGCCAGTACTGACACAATATGATCAATAGAGTGGAAATATTACTAACCGTGGTGGATGATGCCATTTTCCAGGAGAGCCTGGCCCAAATGAACCCCTTCCTCTGGGTTATTGGTCTCCCCGATCTCCATCAGCCAAGACACAAACTCACTAAAGAAAAGAGAGATGGAGGACACATAAATAAGTTGAGGACAAACAAAGAGGGACCCATAAATTATATGAATGACTGTCAACAAAATCCATTAAATCTGAGTGATCACACCACAGAGACGAGCGACATAATTAATAGTCTTCTTGTGCAGTGAGATGGAGTTTAAGTCTGGTCAATTTTTTATTTTTTTTTCTTTCTAGTCATCTATGTATAATCCAGCATCTACCCATCTATCAATCCATCCCGACACCTATTCATATACCATCTATCCATTCACTGAACATTTACAATGCAGAGACTCCTTTTCTATTTCTCTCCTCTTTTTCAATCTTTCTCTGGTTTCTTAAGTCAGTATTTTTCTCTTGATAAAGCTAAACTGACTGCCCTGTATAATTTAGTCATTTTGCTGGGTAAAGCCACTGTCTCAGCGGAGGATATCTGATTCCACTCCCTCCCCGCGCCTCCTTCCCATCCATCTCTCCTCAAAACCAAAACGAACATGCCAAGCTCCACCAGTGTGTTCTAATCCCGCGGCTCTTCCCAGAGTTTGTGGAACCCGATGGTGATACAGCATGAGAAACATCTCACACTCCCGCAGACCCCTGGGGTTTTAGGAGATCGAATTTATCTAAAAAGAGACCAAGCTTAGGTCTGAATTCCAAAGCGTTCATAAATTACAACCATTTAAGTCTGGATAATGCTTTTTCGCTGACTGAATGATTTGGAGAGATAGAAACTGAAAGAGAAAATGACAGCGAACGAAGAAAGATGGATACAGAACAAGACAGAATGTACAAATGTAGAGCATGACAGTGTCTATGACAGAATTATTAGATTCAGTGATTGAAAGAGAAAGAGGCTCAGGGTTTGCTTTAAAGTTGTTACCTGCATTTACCTGCATCCACAAAAAAACACACATAATTTAATTGAGCAGCTTGTTCTTAAAAATAGAGTTTAACTAAATATAGTGAATAATATCCTTAAAGCAAGTGTTTTAATTAAGTCTTGTTGTTAATTAAGAGCTAACCTTTGCTGCAAATTCAATACAATGCAAATTTAGCACATAAAGCAAAGAGAGACAGAGAGAGAGAGACGCATATTGCAAGAAAAGAACTACAGTATATGAAAGCAAAGCAGAATTTAAATAGTTGAGGAATAGAGATACATGAAGCCCAAAGAGATGCGATTGATCAAAACTACTACTGGCTGTGAATCAAGTGTTAAAATAGCAACACAATCCGGTGGCCAGATCACCGCAGTGTTTCAGCACGCTCACCCAGACAGAGATATATTTTCACAGGTCCTGCTGTCATATGTTTCTTCAGTCCATCTGGCTTTCTGAGACGCACAAACCACCCACTCATGAACATTATCTGCTGTCTGTGATCTCTAACCTTAATGAATCCATTCCCACTCCAGACCTCGCTGTCTGTGTGCTGTCTGGAAACACTGAGGGGAAAAAAGTTGTGCCCCTAAATCCATTTACAATATAATCTAGCCACAACTATAAGCAGTTGTTCTTTGAGGAGGCTTTTCTTTTATTAGCATCTTTTTTGAGCAGGCAAACCCTAAGCCAAAATGACATTATAAAGAGTGAAAGTCTTGTTTGCAGTTGAGTGTCACCGAGTTTTGAGTGTCTTATTTTAGCGAATGGTGAGGTTGTCGTATTGACATCTCAAAGGGTTTGAATTCTGAACGCCAGCTACAGAGACTTCTGGCTTGCCAGAGTTAATCTGAGTTCAGCCTAAGGATTTCCCAACCACACTTAAAGCAAAAGAGATCAGAGCAGGAAAAATCCAACACATCTTGGAACAATCTCCTTTATATTTTCTGGTCTGGGTGCTTCATGCAGACTGCAGATGTTCATACTTACATCTTCAAAGGTAGGCGTCAATATTTCTATCAGATCAAACTTACTAAAACAATGATTACTCAAACAGTAAACTACCTTGTGGTTACTAAGTCATTGAAAAAAAAAAAAGATGTTAATATTGTAAACCCTAAGTTGACATAATTCTGGGTTACGTATATGTGTACTGTGTCTGTGTGTATATATGTACGTATATACTTACACACACATGCATGTATATATTTTAAAATATTTACATGTATATACATTTACATAATCATATTATTATATTTTACATGTAAATATATTTAAGATGTAAATATATGTTCTTGAATATATACATATATACCAAAAATTATGTTCATTTACAAAAGAAGATAACTCCAAAATTTGAAAATTTGAAAAACTCATATAGAAAATAATTTATTAATAATTTATGAATTGGTTTATTAGCCCTTTAACCCCAATTTTCGAACACAGACATCAAACTTAAATTGTTACTATTCGTGAAAGGATGTATTTTGTAATGTGATTTTGATGTATTATTACCATTGTAATGCAAAAAAATTGAGGTTTTATGCTTTCAATTGATATCTAATTTATGATGATTTATGATTTGTAAAACATAATAGGGAAAAAAGGAACAAAAAGAAAGACTTTATGTGACAAAGGTCAGAACATAGATCGTAGATTTCTGAAGTGCAAGTTGATACATAATTTGTATCCAAAAAAAACTATTTAAAATATATATTTAGACCTTTTCAATGATATAGAGTTTGTCATGATTAGATTATGATCTATTAGTAATATAGTGAATTAAACGTAGGGGTCACTGTCAAAAGATGAGTGACCGTTAAGAAGTCAAATAATAAGACTAATCTGAATAGAATTTCAGCTGCTGTAAAACTAGACTCCCTTAATTTTTCATATTTTCTCCCAAAAGAATCCAGATAGACTGATATAGTCTACAGATTGCATCTGGGCCTGCTCAACTACGCTAGTTATCTCTGTGGTGTTTCTGAACACAGTATACACACAAACAGGGTGGTGCAGGGAACTCTGGGTACCATTTAAAACAGTCCAGATTTACACTGCTAAATAAAAAGCAAGTATAAAAACATTCAACCAGTGCTCTTAAAAGTAGATTCACAACCATAAAAAAGGCCCAGAAGCCATTTCTCTAAAAAACAAAAGACAGATGATGGCACAGAAATGAACGGGTAATAAAAACGATCCTGACTTAGTGTTTGAGAACTATTCATCAGGTACAGCAGCCTGAGATCTGTTCACCCGAACGCTGTCCATCTCTAAATCCATTATACCGCACTGCTCTGTTATTTATGATGTTCATGAAATGTTATGTACTCAGGTCACTACAGTCACTCTCATTCTCAGCGTGTCCCTCGCGCTCCCGTCTATACTTCAGGTCTTGACCTCTAGTGTAATCTCTCCTGGAGTCCATCACAGCCATTATCTGCACAGACAGAGCACAGAGAGACGGCTCCCGCTGACCTACCTTCCAAGGAAGCACTTGGGGAAGGTGGTGAGTTTGCGCTTGCGGTCTTTAATGAGGTGGCCCTGTTTACTCATGAGGTTGTAAAGCTTCTCGCCTTTCTCAGATATCATCACCCAGGTGTCCTGCTCCATGCCCAGTCGCAATGCTGGAAAAGCAAAAAAGAGAGAGAGATCACACTGTCTGAAGCCATAATTACACAGATCGTACGTGCTGTACATTTAGTCTATGTAGGTGTATGTACTGTGTATGTATTTATTTTATTATATATATTAATATAAATCGAGGTTATATTTATTGTATATACTTTTATAGTATACAAATATTTGTTATTATCGTATATATTAATATAAAATGTATTTATATATATTACATATATTTATTGGTGCTGTCGAATGATTATTCGCTTCATAATGGTGTGTATTTATTATGCATATATAAATAAACACACATGCATGTATATACTGTATTTAAGAAAAAAAAAAAGCCAAATATATCCTGTATGTGTGTATTTACACAGTACATACACATATATGATGTAATATATGTGCAATTAATAATTTGACTATTATTTATACATACATTATAATACATACACATAATGTTTTATAAATAAATTTAACAGAGGTCTCTGTATCAGTATTGGCGATATTGATCTTAAATTTTTTTTTTTTTTTTTTTTTTTTGATTCTACATTCATTTTAGCATTAAACTTATAATAAATGTATTGCTACTAATTATAAGTTGCTTATATATTTAATTTATTAGCTGTTTATATAATAACTACAATAAAATATATAATATAATATAGTTAGTGCTGTCAAATGATTAATCACATCCAAAATAAAAGTTCATTTAAATTATATATGTATTTGCACTGTGTATATATATTATATGTGCAGTGTATATTTTGAGAATATTTACATTTAAAGATTTCTATATTCATATTCTTAAATTTTATATTATACATGAAGATATTTCATATATAGCATATTTATTTTAAATATATAAATGCATGTGTTTGTATTTATATCTGTAAATAAATAAATATACACAGTATAGACACATACAGTATATTAAGCCAAAAAATATATATTATTAAGGGTGTGAAACAAAAAACACATAATAAAAATCATAATAATAATAATTATCAACAAAAACTTCACAATTAGCAAAAACATAACTATTAAATCTCAAATTAAGGCATTTGTTCCCTCGCAGTACACTTAATGGACCGTATTTTAATTTAAATTTTAATTAGCAGGTATTATATTATATCGCTACTCACTTTTTCGTCTTTCTCTCTCTTTTAAAATGGCCTCCAGCCACTCCTGCTTCTCCTCCGGCGTCTTCGCCATGCAGACGAACCACTTGTTCTTCGCCGTGTTATGGATCTTCCAGCCGTTGTTCACGATGTTCCCGCTGCTGTGGTAATCCGCTGAGGAAAAACACCGACAAGTAATCAATGTCTGCCTGTCACAGACGCCTTTTATAGCCCTCCCAGGCCACTTCCTTGGATTTTCCAAAACATATTTTCTTTTGTCTGTGTGGCCCGTTTGTCTACATGTGGCACGACCAGCAATGTTCTCCGTTTCGCATTCTTGCCTTCCCTCCACATTTGTATGCCAGGCTATCTATCAAAGCGGCCCAGATGACAAAATGGATGTTCTTGGCCATAAACAAAGCAGTGTGAACAGCCCAAGAGAACAGTAAAGTTCAGAGCAAATGAAACATTCCCACATGAAACAGGCAACAAACAAACCAGCCCATGAATGAAATGGATCACAGGCAGACGACGAATCGATTGCTCTAATTACAAGGCCGTGAAGAATCGACATGCTATTTAAACAGTCCTGAAGAACAGGCAGGAATTAAAACCCATCTTGAAGCACTGATTGCATCAATGTCTCAGTGGAACAAAACCCTTTAGAACTTTTTTGCAACTTTCAAACAATACCGCGTGTGGTGGTTTCTCAATCGTTTTCATGCATTGTTTTGGGATAAGTGCTTCTCCACGTTGCTTCGCAAGCAAATTGAGTCATGATCATGAATTCTGTGCTGATGAATAAATAATATATATATATATTATATATATATTATTAAACATAGAAATATAGCATATTTGTGTGTTTTTATATATTATGTAAACAACAATATTTTGGATGTGTTTAATCATTTAATATAATTAAAATTGGATTTGACAGCATTAATATATATATATATATACATGTGTGAACAAAAAAATAATAATTAATTAATACATTTAAATTATTATTATTATAAAATAGTTACTTAGAATATTTTTTATATTATTGCACAAATTACCTGATGTCATGTTACACATTCACAGGCAGCTCATGAGTTTATCTGAATCGCTCACATAACACATCAGAAAGACAAAAAGACAGACTACATTTGCTTAAAACTCCCTTATAAGGATAGTGATGATTAAGCAATAATCGTGACAGCCCTACAAGCAAAATCTGCCAGAGTATAACTCTGAAAACCATATGCCATAAACCATAACAAACGCCTCAGCAAAAAAACAAATAAGGTGAGATGTATTCATCAGTTCATTTTCTCATGCATTAGAAATGGGCCGTTCGTTCGCACCATAATCAGTCAATCTGGGCGCCTGTGTTTCCTTCCCCCGTGAACGGCCTGTGTGTTGCAATGATTCCGCCTCTCAATTCAGCACAGGAATTGGATAAATTACACACATCCATCTGTACGAGCGCTGGTGGGATAACGCCGCCACAGGCAGCATCTTTTAAATCAACCGAATCATTTTCCAAATAGCTCTTAACTTTCATTCGAAGACCCATCAGTTTGAAAACCGCTTCATTAGCCCCTGCACTTTTTTAATTCATTATAAACCTACAAGCTTTTACCTGAACACTCTTTCTTTCATTTAAACGATTGAGATGCAAATCAAAGAGAAACTCTCCATCTATGAGTTAGAGTGCACTTTTACAGCCGTGCACGGGAAGTCTCCATCAACGGCTTTCATTACACGCAAATAATAGCGTATGTCTGGATTTTACATGGAGACATTGGGGAGAATGGGAAAACACCCACAAGCAAATGCGGCGGTGCTGGCTTTGTTTAGATTCCATGGACTGAAACCCATCCATCTCCAGAGAAGCCAGATATTAGGTCCGCCAGGGAGCAAATGATTGCTTCTACAAATATAACTGATAATCAGAGCCTCTCCATCGCCAAAACACACTCCACTCAAGAGTTCATCCAGTCAACGGGCTCCAAGCACTTGTCATCCTGCCCAGAAAATGGCATTTTTCTAACCTTTAGCTGTTAAAGTAGTTAAATGCTTACCCCACGCGCTTTGAAACTATAAAGTGCTACAGAGCTATAGAGTTTATTATAGTTTCCCCCTGAGGGTGCAAAGATTATTCGTTTATTTTTAAACTAATGGATGGAGATCCATTAAAGCCAATTATGTTTGCCGTCACATGACTTTACATATGAACTACTTTTATGGTGGTATTTTGTACCTTTAAGAGCTTAATAACTGTAACCAATTACTTTCATTATGAGGAAAAGACATTCGGATAAAATCTTTTTTGGAAAGATAAAAATAGTCAGAGTTAACTAAAACAAAGAAAAAAGTTAATTTATCTTATAAAACTAAATGTCATTTTTTTTTTAAACTGTTTTTTTTTCTTGTTAATATATATGGGTCAAAGATGAGGATTTAACCCAAAAATATTAATTGTAATGCTTTTTTCTTTTTTTTTTGGTTTCCCCAAAAATTTTAGGTTTTCCGTTTAAATTTTCCGTAAAAATGTAGTTTTTTTGTTTTCTGAGCCAAAAATAAATATCACATTTTTCCCCCTGATTTACAAAATGTATCCACTAAAATGTCATTCAGTGTAACAATCTTGTCAGGCATGTTTACAACAAAAATCTATTTATGACACATTAAAATATTTACTTTAAATATTTAAAATATTTACTTAGAATTACTTTCACCCCAAATAATTTTTTTTATTTGCCATTAACCTAGGTTTTAACCTTTTTTTTACTCATTTAAAACACAATAAAACGGTATGCTTCCTTATTCCTTTAAATATTTTAATAAGTACAAGTCAGAATAAGCATGTTGTTTGAATTTTTACATAAATATTGTGTTAGACTGAATTACAATATTTATTATTATTAGCGGAAATCGGGCCCGATCACGTGATTAAAACTCGATTGAAATCAGACGTTACCTCCCGATCAGGACTCAAATATATTTGTATATATATCATAATTTTTTAAATACATCTTTAGTTATGCGGTGGCACAGAATTGGACCTCTTGACCCCACACAGGAACAGCAACGCGTGCGGCATAACATTGCTTTGTTGCAGAGACGCTATTGGTTTAAAGTACAACACGGAAGGAGCTTGAAGCGTATGTCTGCGGTCAGGAGGCAGTGTTGGGGCTAGTTACTCAAAAAAGTAATATATTACATATTCCATATTACTCTCAAAAATAGTTGTGCCCTACATTACTTTATTACTCCCTGGAGAAAGCAACTAGTTACATTACTAGTAATATAACTAGTAATTTTTTCTAGGCTATAATTGCCTGAGATGCATCAGATGGAGGGAGAACATACAAAGGAGGAGTGTTCTTTAGGGTCTTTATTACGCCA
>JAUMHQ010000090.1:8757965-8769200 GCA_032361165.1 Enteromius paludinosus | reverse complement strand
TTACGCCTCTAGACTGTTACGAAACAGTCTGTGTTGTGTTGGAATTTGACCGTTTTTCAGTGGTCTTTTGCAAACACTTGTTTTCTATAAGAAGTAGGAAACGAGGGTGTTTGAGACTCACAGTATGTTATGTCCATGTACAGAACTGTTATTATTCAACCACGCCAAGGTAAATTCAGTTTTCCATTCTATGGCACCTTTAAAGGTGAAATTAAAACCGCAGGTAGGAGGCACTACCTATCACTGCTACTAAATGTGTCATTGCAATTGAACTGAATCACTTAAACGGTTGATTCATTCATGAATTAACACTGTCATGCTCCTCTGACACACAAAACAGTGTTGTGGCTGTGTTTGGAATTATTTTTATTGTCGAAATAGAGCATATCTATATCTATAAATATCTATTTTAACTTGTTTTTTGAACTGCTGTAAAAAAAAATAACCATACGTTTGTAATCATGGTCATATTTGGAGAAAGCAACGGCACTCTTTTTGTGATTTTGATTAACTATATGAAATGTAAATATAGAAATACATACATTTTCTGTCCCCATATCTTGAATGTTGTGATCGTTCTAAATGCATTTTAATAGACAATCAACACATTCGAAATGTGCACGCACACTATCAAGAATTCCCATAGGAGTGTTTTAAATTATTTTAAAATTACTCGATAATAATTTCAAATCGCACATTGTATAAACAACAATTATGATTTTACCGCAGATGGTATAAATCGCACACCCCTACATGAAACCAGAAAAAAAAAACATACAAGTTTGCAAATGAAGATCGAATTTTTATTTTTTGGTCAACTATTCCTTTAAAGTTTCCTGTTTTGTCTGCAGTCAATGAATATGAGTCTTGGGCCACTAAGGAACTTCAGGGTGGAAAGGTGGATGAGATCCAAGGAGACGGCAGGAAAAAACAGCTTGTCCCTTTTAAGGAACACCTCACAAGAATTCAGTCCACAGCGCCTACTCACAAACTCATGGATGTGAACCACATGCAGACAAACTCACATACACCTGCTGGCCACAGTATCGTCTTCAGCTTCAGACAGAAGCTTGCTGTAAATCCAACTTATCCGAGACATCCAGGCGACTGAATATGTGAGAGCTCTGAACCTGTACCGAGCCATGAAGTCATACTCATACTAATATCTTCACCAGGAGCAGAAAAAGCCAGCAGGGTTTCAGTTAACATGTTACAGAAAAAATATTCAGACTGAATGCTAATCTAAAATAGAAATCTTTATTATATTATAAATGTCTTTTCTGTCACTTTTTTATCAATTTAATGTGCCCTAGCTTAATAAAAGTATTAACTCCATAAAATCATACTGAACCCAAACTTTTGCATGTTAGTGTGCACGTATATATATATATATATATATATATATATATGAAATTCTTGCGATTCCCTCTATTTACTGCCTTCAGGAAGCAATAAATGTACAGTGGCATGTGTGTGTTTGTATGTGTTTAAATATGTTTACGTATATGTCCAGCTGAGCAGACACGCTGGTCGCCAAACTCCTACGCAGTGGCTTGGGCTCATGCTCTGTTTACGTCTCACGTGTATATATGCGCAAGTTGAAAATTACACAATGCCAGTCTTCATTGTATAACTTTCCAGTCACAGTTCAACTCCATTCAGTGACCCTGCCTATTTCCTCATGACAGCAGGCCATGGCTCTGTAACACCACTTATAGTTATGTAATACTAAATTGCAGAGTCTCATCCAAACCTTGAACGTTTTGTACGGGAGGCATAGCTGTCAATGAATAGCTGTCAAAAATCAATGACAGGTTTGCACACAAGATTTCTGACACCAATCATTTTCCGTCCTAGCACAATTGCTGACTGACAACTGTAGAATATAGTCATGAAGAATAAATGTTATCCTCTTCTGCAACAAAACAAGATAAGTAGAAAAATCATATTTATACAGCACACTTTTACTAATTCTGAAAATCCTTAGGGGAGGTACAGTAACTAAACCTGTATTACAGGGTCACAGAATGAAAATACTGCATGACGTCTACAGTCAATCACAGGTAACGTATACTTTTCATGTCGGCCGAAATGCAGACACTTTCCATTCAAAACATAATTTTGTGAATGGCTTCTTTGTTCAGTGATGATCCAGTGATTCTCTGTTTTGTGGTAATTGGGCCAGGCTTTAATTCAGTCAATGAAAGAAAACATTCAGAGCCTGCTGGATCCACCAACACTAGAGCACAGAATTTAAAGTCTGAGTAGCCTATTTTTGAAAGAAGAAAAAATATATTATTAATAATCTAATTCACATTGTTAGTTATAAGACAAAAACAATAAGAGGAAAGTATTCAGACCCCTTTAAATTTTTCACTCTTTGTTATATTGCAGCCATTTGCTAAAATCCTTTAAGTTCATTTTTTTTCCTCATTAATGTACAACTGAGCTCATTAATGTACAACTGAGCTATCGGGGGAGAAGAGCCTTGGTGTGAGAGGTAAAGAAGAACCCAAAGATTACTGTTGCTGAGCTCCAGAGATGCAGCTGGGAGATGAGATAAAGTCAACCATCACTGCAGCTCTCCACCAGTCAGGGCTTTATGGCAGAGTGGCCTGACGGAAGCCTCTCCTCAGTGCAAGACACATGAAAGCTTGCGTGGAGTTTGCTAAAAAACACCTGAAAGACTCCATGATGGTGAGAAATCTTGTTCTCATCGGTCTGATGAGACCAAGATAGAACTTTTTGGCCTTAATTCTAAGCGGTATGTGTGGAGAAAACCAGCCACTGCTCATCACCTGTCCAATACAGTCCCAACAGTGAAGCATGGTGGTGGATGCCGGGACAGGACAACTGGTTGCAATCGAGGGAAAGGTGAAAGCGGCCAAGTACAGGGATATCCTGGACCAAAACCTTCTCCAGAGTGCTCAGGACCTCAGACTGGGCCGAAGGTTTACCTTCCAACAAGACAATGACCCTAAGCACACAGCTAAAATAATGAAGGAGGGGCTTCACAACAACTCTGTGACTGTTTTTGAATGGCCTTTTAAAAATATTTTTAAAGTGTTTTCTTTGCACAAAAAAAAGCATTCTCCTAGAATCGCAAAAGTGAAGTTGATCCACTGATGTCACATGGACCTATGTTTTTTTGTATGTTTCTGAATCTGGGATCGTTTCAGTTGAGGGACAGATGGCTCTGATATCATCAAAAATATCTAAATTTGTGTTCTGAAGATTACGGGTTTGGAACGACATGAGGGTGAGTAATTAATTACAGAATTTTCATTTTGGGGTAAACTAACCCTTTAAAGCACATACTGTAAGCACTCTCCCACAGTCATTCATTTTTCTTTTCTTCCAGACAGATGATGAACCAAAGTCTGGGATCAGCCTCCTCCTTCACATACCCACACCAGGGCGTCTGAGGAAATGGCCTGTGCTTTTCTTCCTGTGGAGGAAAAACTCAATTTACCAGGGCCTATTTCTGCACAACATCAACAAAGTCTGCATGCCACGAGGCTTTGTGACAGTGTGAGACCTAACCCTTTATACCAAATTCGGAGAAAGACAGCACAAGCAACAAAACACTTTTCATGGAGCACCCAAAGACGAGCATAAAACAAGCCTGTGTTTTATGGTGACTAATAACACCATCAGGATCCGCAGACCCCAATGGGAAACATCCACAGGAAACGCTTACTATAAATACATGCCCTGAGATCTAACATGCTGGTTTGGGACATGCTAAAAACCCATGTGTGCATGGACTTTGTTATTATTAACAAAGACACGGCCGTTTTTCAATATATGTTTTCATTCTCAAACGCCCACCTGTCTGGGTGCATGGAACCGCTTTATTGGACAGTCAATACACCATACAAAATCCTGCAGAGGAAACTTGGCTTTTAAATGTTGGTCTTTAACACGAGACTGGGTATTGATAAGGTAACAGATCCCAAAAAGAATCGAACGATTTGGCAATCTAGAATCAATTCGAAAGATTGCATCGATTCCATCAAAGGGAATCGATTATTTTTAACCTTTTCAATCCAATATAAGTCAATCAGATTATACTAATCACGTTATATGTTTCTAATTCACTAAACATAACCAGTTCATAAGAGCAATGGAATTGACTCATTTTTAATAACCTTTTAAAATCAATAGAGCAGATTACACTGTTCACACTGTATGTTTTTGATTCACTAAAAATGACCGGTTCATAAGAGTACGTTTTTTGTGAATCCATTTGCATCTATATTTTTAAGACGCTTAAAAAGAACCAAATCACTGATTATGAATCAGACTACACAGATCATCTCATATAAAGAACTAGTTCATAAGAGTCATACAGTATGCTCATGAATCAGAATACATTGGTCATGCTGTTTGTTTTTGATCAGCTGTGTGTGAATCAGACCACATTGGTCACACTGCATGGTTTTGATTAATTAAAAGCAAGTTCATAGGAAATGTTTGCTCATAAATCAGACCCAACTGGTCACCCTGTATGTTTTTAATAACTTAAAATAAACAGTTTATAGTCTTTTGATCGAGAATTAGATTACACTGTATGTTTATGATTAACTAAAAAGAAGTGGTTCATAAAAGCAATTTATTTGTGAAACAGACTACACTGGTGGTCATGCTCTAGGTTTTTAAGCCACTACAAAATACCCGTTCATAAGAGTCATTAGCTGGCGAATTGGAATACATTGATCATGCAGCATGTTTAGATTAAAACTAAAAAGAGCTGGTTCATGAGAGTCATCTGTTTATGAACCAGACACTCAAGTTCTTAAAGTCTGTGTGAAATCAAAATTGACTATATTTATTTTATTAGCTCACATTGCTATTTTTGTGGTGAACAATTTATCCGTGCAAGTCAATCACCAAAAAAAATTGCTCTCGTTCACTTTGAATGAATCTTTAATGTAACTCAGGAAGACTGAGTCATCTCGGGGAGTGATTCGTTCAGTCGCTCATGCGTGCCATCCTATAGGTTCTATACTGGAATTAGTTCGAAAGACTCTGAAGATGAACTAATCAATTCTCTTACTGGCTCATACTGCATTGGTTAAAGCTTATGGGGCTGTCACGTGATGAGCGACCTACTCAAACCCAAAGACGCGACCTACTCAAACCCAAAGACTCGAACACCTCAAACAATACAGTCCCTACAGTGAAGCATGGTGGTGGATGCCGGGACTGGACGACTGGTTGTAATCGAGGGAAATGTGAAAGCGGCCAAGTACAGGGATATCCTGGACCAAAATCTTCTCCAGAGTGCTCAGGACCTCAGACTGGGCCGAAGGTTTACCTTCCAACAAGACAATGACCCTAAGCACACAGCTAAAATAATGAAGGAGGGGCTTCACAACAACTCTGTGACTGTTCTTGAATGGCCTTTTTAAAATATGTTTAAAGTGTTTTCTTTGCACACAAAAAAGGTATTCTCCTAGCATCGCAAAAGTGAAGTTGATCCACTGATGTCACATGGACCAATGTTTTTTGTATGTTTCTGAATCTGGGATCATTTCAGTTGAGGGACAGATGGCTCTGATATCATCAAAAATATCTAAATTTGTGTTCTCAAACCCGAATACTTGTCAGATAGTGAGGTAATCATAGAAAGAAGACCTAGGTAAACAAAGACTTTTCTGTTTCTCATAGCATTACAGTTTTGTAGTGTTTGTTGTGTGATCAGCGTTTGTAAAAGTAGTAGATATGTTAGGGTAGTGACACATACCATTAATTGTGTTTTGCTAAAATAAACGAAAAAAGATTCGTTTATTTTGCTGAACGAGACTCAAAGGTCTGAGTTGGTAAAATGATCCAAACTTCCCATCACTAAATGAAATGCCTACTTTACTGCATCCAATCAACTCACAGTAGAAAAAACAAGCCACGCCCTCTATTTTCCTCATTCAATATTCCGCTCCTCTCAGACGTAAATCACAATACAGTCAAATCGGTCGTAAACGTCTGGTTCATGCAGACTTTAAACCACTAAAATGAACCAGCTCCTTAAAAAAATTGTGAATCAGAATACACTGGTCACACTGCATGTGTTTGAATAACTAAAAAGAACCGGTGTGAAACGGACCACACAGCACAAGAGGCTACAGACTGCAAACGCACATTAATAACATACAAGTTGCTAAAACAACACACACAACTTCTGAAAGCGCAAGAGAAAAAAGAATAATCTTGGTCTAAGCTTGCGAAGAGCAAGGCTATGCAGGTCCACGAGCTAAACCAGAACAAAAAACTAGCTAGTCTTTCCTTGAATTTGAGAAAAACTGAACTCTGTGTGAACTCACTACAATTCATGAGATTGATATGAAGTGTGATGGTTTGAGAGCCATGATTGTGTCGTATCGGTTCCCGTGACGAATTGTACATTTGCTTGTCATTGAGACACTTGGACAGTGTAATAGCATTTCAAAGTCCTATTATTATATTCATTATAGCCAATTCAATGTTACCGCATGTGCATTTCAAAGCTAATTGTTATGCGTCAAGGGGTCAAAATCCCATTAAAGTGCGCCGTTTGAATACCCATGGTGACTAAGCTAAATTTTAAGCTGTGCGTTTTAAGCTCAGTCAGCATGCGTGGCACACACGACTGTGCTATTGATTCGAATCCTGTCGTGGGTTATTCAATAAAGCAAATTTTTACTGGATCTGATGCGATTGGGGCTCTTGGAACCTCGGACTTGGTCGCAATTGGACGCCGTCAGTGGAGGGAAAGAGAGAAAACAACTTTGTCTTTCCTTTTGGAAATCCCTAAAGACAGCTTGAATGTCAATGAAAAGGGCCGGCCAAAAGTGCCCCCTCCAAGTGCTCTGGGATCAATGCCATCTTTGTGTATGAATGAACAGTGGCCCTCACTAACCCCTTCAGCATGCCAGTCACTCTGCTGGAGGCCGGGACTAGTTAGCAGAGCACAAGAGACAGGGTAGATGGCACCAGCGGTCTGTCGCCGATCACAGTGGAGCCTCAAAGGACAATCCTATAAAGGTTTGAGGTGAATCAGACTTTGCAAGGCATCATGGAGTCTGTCAGTGAATACGAATTGGGGCTTAGCTTTAAAAGCTGCACTTGCAGTTTCCTGCTCCCAGGCGCTAGCCTTTAACTGACCCGTACAACGAAACGCCACTCGTTCAATTTGTCTCCTGGGTTGGACTGTTGATTATTTGTGGATTGAATAACAAATCAGAGATAAAAAAGCACTGCAGCCAAAGAACTGACAAAATCCTCAGACTGTTTCAAGCATCGGGTCTAAAACAGGTAATTATCTTATTCATGGATCTTTACAGAGCCAAGAAATTGTGCTCAAGGAGTACAAATATTAGCATGTTTCAATGAGTGTGTGATTGATATAACTTTGGTATTTCCATTATCATATCACTTTGAATGCAGTATAGCATTAATTTATTGTTACTAAGCAAGGCTGCATCAAAAGTGACACTAAAGACTTTGTATTGTTACTAAAATGGTTAACACTTTACAGTAAGGTTCATTAGTTAACATGAGTTAACAACAGTTCAAATATGAACTAAGAATGAACAATACTTCTACAGAATTGAATGTTAATTTCCGCCTTTACTAATGCGTTATTATTTTTATTATTATCACAAGTTGTGTTTGTTAACATTAGCAAATGCACTGTAAACTAATATTTTTTTATATGAACAAATATTAACTGACATTAACAAAGATTAATAAATAGTATAATAAATGCATTGTTCATTGTTTTTTTTCATGGTAGTTCATACACTGCTAAAAAAAAATAAAGGGAACACTTTAAACAACACAATGTAACTCCAAGTCAATCACATTTCTGTGAAATCAAACTGGCCACTTGGGAAGCAACGCTGATTAACAATCAATGTCACATGCTGTTGTGCAAATGGAATAGACAGCAGGTAGAAATTATGGGCAATTAGCAAGATACCCCCAATAAAGGAGTGGTTCTGCAGGTGGTGACCACAGACCACTTCTCAGTTCCTATGCTGGCGGTGCTTTCACTCTAGTAATAGCATGAGAACGAGTCTACAGCCCACACAAGTGGCTCAGGTGGTGCAGCTCATCCAGGGTGGCACATCAACGCAAGCTGTGGCAAGAAGGTTTGCTGTGTCTGTCAGCGTAGTGTCCAGAGCATGGAGGCTCTACCAGGAGACAGGCCAGTACATCAGGAGATGTGGAGGAGGCCGTAGGAGGGCAACAACCAAGCAGCAGGAACGCTACCTCTGACTTTGGGCTCTGCCTGAGCCCTGCAAAATTACCTCCAGCAGGCCACAGATGTGCATGTGTCTGCTCAAACGGTCAGAAACCGACTCCATGAGGGTGGTATGAGAGCCCGACGTCCACAGGTGGGGGTTGTACTTACAGCCCAACACCATGCAGGACTTTTGGCATTTGCCAGAGAACACCAAGATTGGCAAATTCGCCACTGGCGCCCTGTGCTCTTCACAGATGAAAGCAGGTTCACACAGAGCACATGTAATAGACGTGACAGAGTCTGGAGACGCCATGGAGAACCTTCTGCTGCCTGCAACATCCTCCAGCATGGCGGGTTTGGCAGTGGGTCAGTAATGGTGTGATGTGGCATTTCTTTGGAGGGCCGCACAGCCCTCCATGGGCTCACCAGAGGTAGCCTGACTGCCATTAGGTACCGAGATGATATCCACAGACCCCTTGTGAGAACATATTTGGTTGCGGTCGGCCTTGGGTTCCTCCTAAAGCAAGACAATGCTAGACCTCATGTGGCTGGAGTGTGTCAGAGAGGAGATCCCTCAAGAGACCATCCCCCACCTCATCAGGAGTATGCCCAGGCATTGTAGGGAGGTCATAAAGACTACTGAGCCTCATTTTGACTTGTTTTAAGGACATTACATCAAAGTTGGATCAGCCTGTAGTGTTTTTTTCCACTTCATTTTTGAGTGTAACTCCAAATCCAGACCTCCATTGTTTAATAAATTAGACTTCCATTGATAATTTTTGTGTGATTTTGCTGTCAGCATATTTAACTATGTAAAGAACAAAGTATTTAATAAGAATATTTCATTCATTCAGATCTAGGATGTGTTATTTTAGTGTTCCCTTTATTTTCTGGAGCAGCGTACAGTACATTAACAAATGTCAACAAATGACACCTTGTTGTAAAGTGTTACCCCAAAATAATAAATGCTGTTCTTTTAAACTTTTTATTCATCAAACAACAAAAAAAAATGTATTGCATTTTCCAGACAATTATTAGGAAGCGCAACTGTTGTCAGTATTAAATAGATAGTTCAGCCAAAATTTGAATTACACCATGACTTACTCTCAAGCCATTTTAGGTGAATATGACTTCTTTCACACAAATACAATCAGAGTTATATATAAAAAAAAAAGGTCCTGGCTCTTCCAAGCTTTATAATGGCAGTAAATGGCCATTGAGATTTTGAAGCCCAAAAATGAAAAGAAAACAAAACCAGTCCTTTTTTTTGTTAAATTTAGATGTACATCATCTGAAAGATTAATATATTATAAATAAATATGCTTGCTTCAATGTATGGTTTGTTAGGATAGGTTAGGTTATATTTACAGTATAAAATTTACAAAATGAACTTCAAGTAACATGATCTTTAATTAATATCCTAGTGATTTTTGGCAAAATATGGGCATATAATGTATTGTTGGCTTTGGATTGTTGTTTTTGTGGTCCAGGGTCACATATAGTACATATTATAACTTACATAAACACATGATACCCCTTAACAAACTTGCGTCTGCAATGTTGGGTGAATCCTAATTACATATTAAGTTATTTGAATGACTAGTCAATTTAATTTTTTTAATTACTGTTACACCTGATGCTTTCGTCCACACGCAAGCTGAAAGAAAAGGAGCAGATACTCTATGTCATGATGATAGACTTGAAATTAAGGTCTCTGACTAATAAAATTATCCAGTTATCCGTAATGACTCAAAAAACCAAGAGGAGAATACAAACACATAACGTGCGTCACAGAAACATGGCTCTAATTCAGTGTGGTTTTGTCAAAAGACAGTAGGCGGTCTTGGCTATTTTGTAAATGACAAATTGTGCATTCTCAAGACATTTTACTGTCAATCCAGACTGCTGGCCTGAACATAAACCTGCTGAGTCCTTGTTAGAAACAAATGACATAGAATTTTTAGACACTACACCTTATTTGTGCCAAGATTTTCAAAAGCTATGGACAGTCACGCAGCCCACCAATAACGTCAGCAGATATGAATAAACGGCAGTATAGCAACCTGGTGACCTCCAGCGAAGAGGAGCACTGAAGAGGGCTTAACTTAAGTATGTTTTTTATATGATGGCATCAAAAAAGGATGAAACTTCATTGCTTTGCCACCTCATTACTCATATTAACCTGTCATTCAGCCACTGGATGCTTACACCAGAAGTGTGAGCAAGCACATCATGAGAAGGCTTTGCAGGGCCATTAGGAGGAAACACAAAAAAATGCTATACAGGATATTGTGGAACTCAGTCACTGTACTACACACTATGCTTACTTTCACACAATGACTGTGAACTGTTGCCACAACAATAAACCAAAATAACAAAGGACACCAAGGACAGATTTGATTTATAGTGGCCAGTGGGTCATTTCAGCAGTTCCGCCAGCTCACTGTTTCTAGCCCCTCGCTTTCCACACAACCTTGAGAATATTTGAGCATATGCTGTACACCTTACACTGGATTTTCCTGTTTTGTACTTTGGGGTCCATGCATTTTAAGAAATTGATTCAATGTAAACATCTTTTAATATTCTACAACTATGCCTGGAGATCAACATAGGAGTGTAGAGCTCAGACAATGTAAATAAATAAAGACAGAAATAAAATTAAGATTTGTTTTTAAATAGTAAGTTTAAAGTCAACATTAAATGGTATTTGCGCCTCAGTTTTCTCTCTGTAATGTGCATTATAAAAAGTTATATATATATGCTGGCACAAAACCTCTTCAACAAAAGTCCATATTGAATTTAATCTGAAAAATAAATTTGATATAAAAAAAAATAAAACATTATTTAAATAAAAAAAAAAATAAAAAAAAAATAATCTTCATCGCATTCAAAATTATTTTTTTTACATAAAATATGTGTGCACTGTGCATTTATATATATATACACACAAAAATTAAAGTATATATTTCAGAAAATATATTATGTTTATATATATATATATATATATA
>JAUMHQ010000090.1:8745059-8755277 GCA_032361165.1 Enteromius paludinosus | reverse complement strand
GTTATGTCCATGTACTGAACTGTTATTATTCAACCATGCCAAGGTAAATTCAGTTTTACATTCTATGGCACCTTTAAGTAAAACACACTGATGTGTTCGCAAAAAAGATTTGCAAGCAAAACCGGGGAGCAAACGTTTTGCTCGTTTAAACGACTTAAAGTAGAAAACATTTTTTCATGATCAAAAGGTTTTGAGGCTTAAACAAAAGTGTTAAAAAGAAACAAATTTTGTTTTAGATCAAAACAAACAGTCAATCGAAGTTTGAGAGCAAATGTATGAAACTAACATCAAACAAGAGTCAAAAACAAACTAAGTACTGAGAGTATAACATTCAACACAGACTCAACAACCGACTCAAAAGTAAAGTTCAGCTAATGGTGGGTTTGTTCGCATTTTTTGGAGGGGGGCTTAAACATGAACCCACAGCCCAGGTTTAAGTGAGAACAATTAACCTCAATTTCTTCACTTCAACAGAGTCATATCCAAGATTGTTTTTTCCAATTTTTAAACCAATTTTAGGTTGATCTTCGCCCATTTGCATCCTAGTTCCGCTAAATATGTTTGCCAGTGAGAAATAAGTGAAGAGGGCATGATGATCAAGCCCCCATGTTTCCAGAGCAACAGATGGATAAGCCAGGATGCCAAGAGGAAGAAGTTGAGGATGGAGAACTATGACCCTGAGGGATGGGGTTGCAGGGTTCACTGCCTGGCTGGGAAAAGATATAAACCCCCTCTCCAGTCAGTGCTGGTCATGTGACACCAACAAATCAACAGGCCTCAGACTGACTGTAAATAAACAGAACAAGAGAAAAAGGACAACAGGGCAATTTAAGCATACCAATGGATTCACGGATCAAAATAAATGAGAAACCAAAGATTATTATGCTATATACGAATACATTTGTTAAGATAATGTAAATAATCTTATTGAATGCATCTCGCATGTGTTTTACAGGCCATTTATACTTGGGTTACTTTTCAGACCTGGAAAAGACTAATTGTAAATACTCAAATAGGCGTTGGTTTAATTATTTAAGCCACCCCTGTGTTTAATTTGTGTTTGTGGGTAAGCTGCTCCTATTTTCGTTCTAATGAGTCAAACAGTAGGAATCCGACATTGTCAAGTAACTTTGAAAACTGTACCACATCATCTTCAAACAAATTTCTAAATAGACCAAGAAATGTCTAAGGGGACTTTTAAAACTTGTGTTTACCCCAAAAGCAAAATCAAAGTAATTGCAGTTTGTGGTGCAAAATCCCTTTTTGAAGTTTTATTATTAAGCATTAAAAAAGTACATTGGGTGGTCAATTCCCTTCAAACCCACAGGGTATTGCGAAAGGAAAACGCTGCAGAGGGACCACTTAATCCAGAGCTCCAGAGAACACATTATGCTGTTCTTCTCCTGAAGTAGGACATTAAAGCTTTCCCCCTGTTTGCTCTTGCTGGATTCACTCTACAAGTACCGAGGAACACTCGTCCTGGTCAGTTGTACTTCTTATTTGCTTGAGTGACCCATATCCATTACATAGGATCATCATTCTTAGCCTCCAGCTAACAAATATAAACACGATTATCTGAAAACTCCCACTTTCAGATCTATATCAAGCTCTTACGTAAGCCATTCTAGGGATATCTCAGAAAAGATCTTTTAAGAGACTTCCTCCATCTCGTGTGAATTGCCAGACACTGTTCTTGGCTCATCTGATAGCCAGACACAACTGCGTAGCATGCCAAGTAAGTGTCAGTTAGTGCATCTGGTATTTTACACTGAACACCAACTTTTAAGAACAATCCCTCTCCAAGAACAAACTAACCAACCGTAAGTGGCCTAAAGTGATCCGATGTTGCCAACTCTCCCCTGGATTCAAACAAGGCAACTTATCCGCCATTGTTTCCTAATTTCTTCTAACCTCTCCGGAATTCCTCCACCAGGAAATGCACTTTACAACAGAGGGCAAAGAGCCCTGGCTCTCACGTCACAGTCCGCATCTCCTGGCAATACCTCCAGGCCGGTTCCACCGGGGAGCCATATTGTCTGGAAGCAACCCACTTCATCTAATTCTCACAAACACAAAATGCCCTCTGTTCAGCATGGCACCGGTCCTCTAGGCCCTCTGGGGCATGAAACACCACCCCCAATAGCCATTGTCCTCAACCGCGGCCTGTTGTTATCATCTAACTTCAATTCTGCACAGGCTTCCTTTAGCCTCTCTTTAGCCCTTTTTTTTTTGGTCTAGACATTGAGGAATTCTGGTTGGGCATTACTGTGCAAGTTGATCGGTTGAAAGCGATCAGTCATAGACCCGCAGTGGCACCCGTGGAGGCTTTGATCCTTAAGAGCATGTGGGTGATATTTCCCAGAGACTTAAATTGATAAAGTTCCCTTCTTGACCTCCTAATCGCACTCGGGGGTACAACGGCATGCTTTCATCATCAAAAGAAGGACTTTTTCACCTCTGTTAGAATGAAGAAATCATGTTTAGCACTGGCAATAAAACAAACTGAAATGTTTGGCTGGAACGGTAAACCAATTGGGAATAATCTGAATAAACTGGCACTGTTAAATCAAAGTGTTCGAGGTTGCAAATCAGCTCAAAAACGGGCCAATTACAACATGGCAGCAAGTCTCAAAACATTTCATTAGACTCTTTTCCAAAGTCCCTGAAAGTACTGAATACATGGGAAAAAAATGCTTCTTTTAGTGTGATGACAGATGAGTGATCCAAATGTGGTCAGTGATCAGGCCTGGTTTGTAAAATAGTCATCATACTGTATTCTAGAGGTCCCTCTCCCAAATATGATCTCCACAGGCTAATGATTCATTTAATTAGACCAAATGGTCTGAACAGAGTGATTTCATTTTGTTTGAATCTGTTTGGGAAGCGCTTGAGATACTGTCTCCAGATGGAGAATGTGAGCTTGTGCATGAAGAGTGGGAAACATGGGTCATTGCTATTTGACAATCACAACATGGACATCCATCACAAGGTTGTATCATCTGGCGGTTCATTTAAACTTGAACCATTTCAGACTTCATAAAACTCAATTTCATGCTCTCTTTGCTCCCTTTTGAATTGAAATCTAGCTTCAAACTTTAAACACGAGTTTGTGGTTAGCCATTAATTTAAATTATCTGTATGCGCCTGAAAAATTCTGCATTACATAAACAAAACAAAAAAAATCATGATAATCATTTCCTTTCCTTCCAGTCTTCAATTCCCCTACCGGACCAAAGGGCTTATGGTTCCTCCAGCAGAGGAAGAAACTATATTAGTTGGTACAGTCCCACAGTGTGCCAGTCTGAGGTTTTCACTTTCAGTCCACCGGCTTTGCCTCAGTTCTTGGCTCAGGCTCAAAAGCATTAACCTATTCTGGTCACTGAGCCAGAGCAAATCATGGACAGATGCATCCCTGCTAGAGGCATCCAGTACAGAGATTATAATCATGCATAATGTTTAGATAATTTTATGCTGTTTAAGATCAAAATCTTTCAACTTGATTGTAATATTCATTTGCAAGTTTCAGTGGTGAATACCTCAGTTGAGGTATGGAGACTTCTACTCAAGACGTTTCTCCAAAGAAAAATGACCACAATCCAATCTCGTGTTAAAATTTCATAATAATGTCCCAGATTTGCTAAGTCAGTGCAGCCCATATACGTGCTGATTTTAGGAGAAACATCTGAGGCGGAACTGATGAGCTTCATACAAATAAGTAAAACCTTTGAGCAATGAACTTTTTCTCTGTGGATCCAAGCACTGACTGCCTTCTTAGGGTCAACAGGAACTGGAGAGAAGCGCTTCAGTGCAAAAAAACAAAAACAAAACAAGAAGCAAACATTAACTTGAGACAAATTACTTTGTGCTTTTTCTTCTTAGATAGAGATACAAACCAGAGCGTTCAGAGGGATTGACAGGCATGGCACGGTCTGGGTTTCGAGGTTCACCACAAGACCTCTGATGCTGCTCATTCACTCCAAGCATACTAAACAGACGCGTTCAGTGCAGCCCATTTCTGCAAACGAGCGAACAAAATAGAACGCGCCAGATGAGGATGCAAATGATTCCCAAGCCAAAATCGGACCACTGATCCAAATGAATGAATAAAAACATATTTTTGACACACACCGAGCAAATAGTCGCTACCTGACGGAGTAACTATAGCAACATTACGCCGCCGGCACGCTTTCCAGTTTCCATATCACCAAAGTTAATTTATTCGTTTAAAAGTCTTTCAGATAACTGGCGTTTAGCAAACTATATTGGTTAAAGTTGCAACACCAGTAAAAAAAAACTGTTCCCATAAATGAAATAAGCGGTCTACTGTACAGTAAGTGCACACAGTTTAACGTTTAGCAAGTACGTTACTCACTGACTCTTCTGGAATCGAGTTGACGCGCGCGCTTACATTGTTTATTTGATTATTACCGGAGCGTTTGCAGTCGGTTGTCCGAAAATATGGGCAATGCTTCTTTATATACATTCAAAAATGATAAATAAAAAAAAAACACGCGATGAAAGAATTAGCGAAGTCGCACTTACCGAGAGAAACTCCAGCGTCCCAACATAATCCCGTTCGGTCTTCAAAAGTTCGTTTAAAACACAAACTCGCAAACGGAGCTGTTTCTCTAAATCTTTCCCACTTTCGGCTCTGTGCTCGGCTTTGCTCTCCTCGGTCATTTCGATGGTCTTCTTAAGAGTCTTCAAAGTTGCAAGAGGAGAAGTTTAAGCGAATGGACGCCGGCTGGAGGCTTGAAACATGATGGAAAAGCAGCGGACGAATTGACCAGAAATAATGAACCGCACTTTCAAAACGATCTGCATTCAGAAGCAGCAGTAAAGTTCAGCACTACTCTACACGCCTGAGAAAAGTGTAGTAATGGCTTTTGGACATCAATCAAAAACTTTGCTCCATGTGACTCCCAAGACCTTCATCCTAAATCCAGCCTCCCTCCAGCGATGAAAAGGACAGGAAATAAATGGCTGGGAATTCGTGCCAGCACAGTGGGGAAATGTTGATGACATTGGGGGTAATTACAATGCAAGCCTTTCCCAGACTCCTATATTAGTTAATTACTTCGAAAAGCTGAATGGCATTAAAGAGAAGAGCTATGTTAGTTATGTAACGACATGTAATGATGTCATGATATGGGGGGAACGTTTTCAAATCCTCCCACAGATTATTTCATATTTTTTTCATCTGAAATACTGAAGTGAGAAACACAATATTTTTTAATTGTCATTTTTTTTCGGTACAAAAGTAAGAGAAATTGAGTGTCTTACATGGCATGCCTTGAGGAATCCGTCTCCTACTTTCCCTGAAACCATTAGAGCGTTAGAAAGAGTGAAGAAGACATTACACAATATGTTCCTATTTGGGAACACTAACATTTGTGTTTTATTACATTTATTTGTTGAAAATACAGTTTCTGTTTTTCTACTTCAAAAACAAATTATTATTAGTTATGATGAAAAATACTTACAACTTCAGAAGAAAACAACTAATCCCATGATTTTCTGGTTATTTAATGCAAGAAATAAAAAACGTTATATATTAATAGCTTATAATTAAGTTTAAAATATGAGTTAATATTGCTGAGACAACCTACCACTCAAAACCTTATATAGGTTAAATCAGGTAGAAATATCTCTTTAAAATAACAATTGCAGGATTTTGCAGTGTGATTGTGCTGTTGATTTACGTTACATAAATTATTCTTATATTAGAGATACCCTGCCGAACATTTTTTAGTTGTCTTTATAGCTGTCTCATAGCTGCTCTACAGGATGATATTTGACTCTCAGGCAAGCAGGTCTCTGATATGTGTCCTGTGCTCTTGTGTTCTCAGCACCAGTCTGCTTATTTTCCTCTGCGGACCGAGTGTTTGCCCTGTGCAGTGTCTGCCAAATTGAAATAGCTCCATAAAATTTGATCAGCCGAGCCAAATATTTAATATTGCCCAGTTATTGACTCGCTGAGCTCAGTATCCTCTGGAGGAGCTCCGCTGTGGTCAAATTAGAGACCATCTACTAGCCCGGGTTAAAATGTTATAACGTGAACAGAGACGTTTAATCTATGAAGACCTCAGTGAGTGAGAGGATGTGACGCTGCTTTATTGCTATCAGACACTGCCCTCTAGTGTTAGATAGTTGAAGTAATGTTGCATTGTCATTGCGGTTTAGGGACACAATATTTGTGTAAAAAATCAGACATGCTTATACTGACTTGTACATAATAAAATATATACAAGTATAAGGAAGCGCCTTAACTTTTATTGTGCTTTAAATGAGTAAAGAAATCTTACTGGCAAATGTGTCAAACCTGGGATAGTGGCAAAATGAAAAACATAAAAATAAAAAATGACAATTAGTTGTTTGGGTTGAAAGTAATTTATCTTTTAATGATGCCTGACAGGATTGTTACACTGAATGACATTGCAGCAGGAAAATCAATGATATTTATTTTTGACAAAATTTTAATTAATTTAAACAAGAAACAACAATTGAAAGCAGTATACATTATATATATATATATTATATATATATATACACACAGTGAGGTTAATAAGTATTTGATCACCCTGTAATTTTGCAAGTTCTCATGGAGGGGTCTACAATTTTCAGCATGTGTGCATTTCCACCGTGAGAGACAGAATCTAAAAAGAAAAATCCGGAAATCACATTGTGTGACTTTTTAACCATTTGTTATGGAATTACTGTGTCAAATAAGTATTTGATCACTTGAGTCAAAAATGTGTAATATTTGGTACAGAAGCCTTTGTTAACAGTTACAGAGGTCAAACGGTTCCTGTAGTTCTTCACCAGGTGTGCACACACTGCAGGAGGGATTTTGGCCCACTCCTTCATACAGATCTTCTCTAGATCTGTCAGGTTTCTGGGCTGTCGCTGAGCAACAAAGAGTTTCCCTCCAAAGATTTTCATTTGGATTTAGGTCTGGAGAATGGCTAGGCCACTCAAGAACCATGATATGCTTCTTACGGAGCCCCTCCTTGGTTTTCCTGGCTGTGTGCTTTGGGTCATTGTCATGTTGGAAGACCCAGCCACGACCCATCTTTAATGCTCTGACTGAGGGAAGGTTTTTGCCCAATATGTCACAACACATGGCCCCGTTCATCCTCTCCTTAATACAGTGCCGTCGTCCTGTCCCCTGTGCAGAAAAACACCCCCAGAGCAGATGCTTCCAGACCCATGCTTCACTGTAGGTATGGTATTATTGGGATGATGCTCATCATTCTTCTTCCTCCAAACACAGCGAATGGAGTTAAGACCAAAAAGTTCTACTTTGGTCTCATTTGACCACAAGACTTTCTCCCATAACTCCCCATAACTCCTCCTCATCCAATGTTCCCTGGCAAACTTCTGACGGGCCTGAACATGGGCTGACTTAAGCAGGGGAACCTTTCATGCGATGCAAGATTTTAAACCATGACGTCTTAGTTTATTACTGATAGTAGCCTTGAAACAATGGTCCCAGCTCTCTTCACGGTATTGACCAGCTCCTTTCGTGTAGTTCTGGGCTGATTCTTCTCCATTCTTAACATCATTGATACCCCACGAGGAGAGATCTTCTGTTGGGCCTCAGTCCAATTTCTGGATTTTTCTTTTTAGATTCCGTCTCTCACAGTGGAAATGCACCTATGCTGAAAACTGTAGACCCCTCCATGATTTCTAAGTTAGAGAACTTGCAAAATCTCAGGGTGATCAAATACTTATTGACCACTCTACAAGACCTGCTACAAGACACAAATGAAAACATGATTAAAAGAGCTTTAAATAACCCAATGTGAGATCAGCAATAAATTCTGTTTTCCTTTTGATATTGCGGTAAAAGAGTTGACGTTCTACAAAATAACTCTTGGGTGTAAGAGGTTTTAGATTAAAACATTTTCATTATCATACTTTTCAATGAATCAGATCTTAACAGTGAAAGAAAGGGACAATTTCCTGTAACTTACAAAATTCTGAGAGATAATTCCACCAATTTATCAGCAAAATATGGTATGGTAGCAGAGTTGACGCAATATTTATGGACACATGTTAGGATCCACATGATCTATATGCTCTCTTACTCTGATGTCACACACTGAACACCTAAAGCCTCCACTGCGATATGATTGGATATGACTCCTGATTGGTTCATGTGATAAATCATTAACTACATTAACTAATGTAAAGTATTACCAAAAAATATGTAATTGTTTAAATAAAATATTGTATATATGATACAAAATATAATCTAAATCATTACTGTCTTTAGTTATTATTTAGGAATAAATTCACTAATAAACAAAATAGCCTAATAAATTCATTGTTAATGCAAAAATACAGAATGCATTTTTATTCTGGTAGTGTAAGTAATGTTTATTTAACAAAAAAAAATGAACTGGAACATAATTTTACATGTATTTATTTTTTAGTTTTTAGATACGTGCATATATACAAAAGTTTGTTTGCAGATGCCACCTGGTTAGATTTTTTAATTTGTTTAATGAAATTAAATTTTATACACTTAACTGTGCAGATACAATCAATATTTTCGGTACTATCAGTCCTGTCCAGTAGATGGCAGCTTTGTAACTTCTGTCAGATAAAGAGAGGAAGGAGGAATTCAAATCCTTACAAAACAGCCCTGATTGAACAGCACTTACAAGCAGCATCGGTTGTACAGGCAAACAGTCCTCACAAACAGTGGCATGCTACATGCTAGATAACGTCTAAATGAAAAGGGTTAATGGATAGAAAATAATTTAATTAGCTGTGTATAGAAACAACAGAAGTCAATAGAGTTCCCACCATAATAGAAAAACAAATGTGTGTATGTTCAAGTGGTACATTTTCTACTGAATCTCAGAAGAAGATTTTTACTGTAAGCCAAGGCTTATCATTATGCATTGTAAGCCTTTTAAATAATAATAATTAATGTTGTCAAATCAATGAATCACAAAGACATCCAAAATGTGTGTGTGTAAATATTTTTTAGATATATACATGTATGTACAGGGCAGGAAATGGGGGGAGTCGCAGGGGGGAGTGTCCAGGGAGTCGTTGGGGGCGGGGCGTTTCATTTCTGTGCTTATGGCTTTTGCCATAAAACTACAGTCAGACTACAGTCAGCAGAAAAGCTTCTCTATCGCTGCATGTCGTGCTCCTCACAGGACTGCAGTTTAACAAACAAAGCATAGAGACGATGTAATTAATAGATTATGGGTTTGTTTTTGTTTTTTTACACAAAAGTTAATATTAAGTGACTTGCATTTTAGGAACACTGTTGTTTGCTCTAGTTCGTCAAAAAAAGTTAAAAAACAAAGTCACAGCTGAGCCGCTGCAAATCTAGCCTCATGCACAGCGCTGTTTCGTTTACGAATGAATCTTTGCTTTTTAACAAATCTAGTGAGTCGATGATTCAATGACCCATTCAAAGAAAAAATGAGTCAATTGCTTCATTACTTAATCAATCAACCGTTTAAATTAAATCGATTTAATGGATGATTCAGTGACAAAGACAGTCACTTACTGCCACCTACTGGCGGCTTCAGTTATATTCTGTAAATATTATCAAACAAACACACAAATATCGATGGGAAGCTTAATTTCTATCATTGATCCGAGAGTCTCTGTATTTTTTCAAGTAAGACCACTAGTGCAAAGTGTAAACTATACAATATAGCTAATCTACAAATCTTGCGATACTGTACCTGTAAAAGAAGTGTTTTTAGCTAAGCAGGCCAGTTAGAGACATTATCATTCTATTTTTATTTTAAAAATGAAATCATCCTTTAATTTCATTAATCAATCTTTTTTTTATTAAACATTAATGATGCTTAAATTATAACATGCAAACTCACAAACAGAACAGATCTTTAATTTGGCCGAAATTGCAGATGCAAGAAGGTTTTGAGAAAATATTAAATAAGTTGTAAATAAATGTAATTTTAGATTATAAAGTCATCCCGAAGTCATCCAATGTATTTAATTATAGCACATCTCCTCCACCCCCCACCCCTGTGTATGTGTGTGTATTTCTATATAAATATACACAGTAAGCATATATTAAAGGTGCCATAGAATGCATTGAGAGAATATTTTAAATTGTTCTCTGATATGTACATAGAAGGTAGGGAGCTTAGGTAAGAGGAAAAAATGCCCAGAAACGGTTTTACAGGTCCATTTACAACCCTAGAATTTGACCCTAGAATG
>JAUMHQ010000090.1:8645774-8662102 GCA_032361165.1 Enteromius paludinosus | reverse complement strand
CACCTACATCTTGGATGCCCTGGGGGTAAGCAAATAAACATCTAATTTTCATTTTTGGGTGAACTATCCCTTTAATGGTGGCCAACAAGTCCAAAATGCCGTTTTCTAAAAAAAATAAAAACTTTATCACAAATTATTTCTCCACTATTGGTGAAAAAAACCTGGAATGTTTTGCTCAAAAACCTTAAATTCTCTTATTCTTGAAGTGAATCAGTTATTTAACCGTGAGAAGGAGGGGGCAAAACTATATTAGCTAATATTTTGGCTAAAACCCTATTACCGTTACACCATTTTTAAAATGCATCGAATGAATGCTTCGTCTTTATACTTAAAAAGTGTTCTGTTTACCACAGGTTCAACAAAAAACCAAAGAGGGGCATTCAGTACCTGCAGGAGCAAGGCATGCTGGGAACCACGCCCGAAGATATCGCCCAGTTCTTACATCAAGAGGAGAGGCTTGACTCTGTAAGACATACAACTTTTATGTTTCTACGAGATACAAAATGTATACTTTTCTACCTTGTGCGGTGGCCTAGGGTCAGATAGAGTTTAACAACACAGCAGTGTACTAGAATAAAACTCTGAATATGCAGCTGCAGTGCTTTTCTGAAACATTTCTGAAAAAGAAACAAAAGTGTTTCCAAACTTCCATTTCGAGATGATTTGATCCTTTAGTGTGATGAATCAGCATCTCAGTCGCTCATTTATCAGGCCTCAAAAGACTCCAGCATTTATGGGTAAAGAGAGCTCCTTATATCTGCCCTAAAATTAGAGCACTTGAGCAGAACAGCCCTCAGCCTCCTGAATGACTTGAGATGTGCATGGAATACTTCAACAGACATTGCATTTCAATGACGCACGGTGAATAAATGCTTAATGATTTCTCCGTCTGTAGCATTGAGCGTGTATTTTTGAGTTACGAAATGTTTTTTTTCTTCCTACACAATCTATATCTGATTCATTGTTTCCACCCTTATAGATCCAGGTAGGAGAGTTTCTCGGAGACAACGATCGCATCAATAAAGAGGTTATGTATGCCTACGTCGACCAAATGGACTTCCAGGGCAAGGACTTTGTGCCGGCGTTGCGCATGTTCCTCGAGGGTTTCCGTCTGCCCGGGGAGGCCCAGAAAATCGATCGACTGATGGAGAAATTTGCTGCTAGATATTTAGAATGCAACCAAGGGTGAGCGGAACGGTTCCCTGCTGTTGCAACCGATTAACCTGCGTCGCTAATTAAGCTGTAAACACTGAACTCGGGTCGCTGTTTTATCTGTCTCCTTAGGCAAACACTGTTCGCCAGCGCTGACACCGCGTACGTCCTCGCATATTCAATCATCATGTTGACTACAGATCTACACAGTCCACAGGTTAGTTCGCCGAGCGCTGATTGTTCACTGGAATCTACAGCGAATGCAAAATGCGTTTTCTTTTCATTCCCTAGTCTATGAATGTTAATGTGAACGTCGCGGCTGTTTGGCATTCAGTTTTGATATGTGAGCAGAATAGCTAAATCTAGGGTGATGGATGTTGCTGAAAACAAGAGGAAGAACGCTACTGATCTGTTGTTTCCTCTATCTCGGTGCAGGTGAAGAACAAAATGACGAAAGAGCAGTACATCAAGATGAACAGAGGCATCAATGACAGTAAAGATTTACCGGAGGAGTATCTCTCCGCTATTTATGATGAAATCGCAGGCAAAAAAATATCCATGAGGGAGACAAAGGAGTTAACTCTTAAGTCAAATAAGCAAAGTGAGTATTTGATGAACAGACAAACATGGCGACAAAATCATATAGACACCTTTTCTGATCATTTTTTTTTTCCTGATTCTGTGTACTATCGCTTTAAGTATAAATTGTTTTATTTTGTAGTATTTTACAATAGAATCCTGTGGTTGACTGAACAAAGTAGTCCAGTATTCATTTTAGTCATTAATAATTTTTTTATATTAACAATGATGGTAATAATTACATTTATTTTTTTATAAAAAAAAACAACAACATTATTTATGTATTGATATTGTCATTAACTATTAATATTATTATTATTATTTGAAAGTGTTATTAAAGATGGCAACATTAAAATTAAATGTAAAAAATATTAATGTATTATTATTTGAACATGTAATGATGATATTAAAATAAAAATATTACGTATATACACATAATACTAATAATAATAGTACAAATGTATTAAAATGCTTAAAATATTACTTTATAATTATTAGTATTAATATTGTTTGTGTTAACGATTATATAATTAAAATAAAAATATTTTATATAATAAAAATATAGTACAAATTTATGAAAATACTAATAATATTACATTATTATTATTATTATTTGTTATTAAAAAATATATATTTTAAATAATAATTATAACAATAATAACAGTACTAATTTATTAAAATACTAATAACATAACATTATACAATATATATAACATTAGCTGTTGGACTGGCAGTATTCTGATATTTTGCGGTAACTGATGGTGATGTTTTGCTACTGTCTTTGTATCAGGTGTGGCCAGTAAAAAGCAGAGGAGGCTACTGTATAATGTTGAGATGGAGCAGATGGCAAAGACAGCCAAGGCTCTGATGGAGGCCGTGAGCCACGTTCAGGCCCCCTTCACCAGCGCCACCCACCTCGAGCATGTCAGACCAATGTTTAAGGTATTCTGTGCATGTGCATACAAATACACACACACACACACACACATACTATGTGGTTGCAAGTACTCATCCTATAACATGTTGATCTCTCATAGCTGGCATGGACACCCTTCCTGGCTGCGTTCAGCGTGGGTCTGCAGGACTGTGATGACACTGAGGTGGCCTCTCTGTGCCTGGAGGGAATCCGCTGTGCTATCAGGATAGCGTGCATCTTTAGCATTCAGGTAATTTCACACATTGCATTAATCGTGAAGAGGTCATTTACTAAAGCCGAGAAAGGTTTAGCATTTGTTTGCATAACTATTCAGTCTGTCCGAGTAAGCACCTTTAAAACGGAATGTGCATGTTGCTCTTTTCCATACACTCACAGTGAATGGATATTACAGATGTAAAGGACCCAAAAACCTCTAATATTATAGCTTTCCCTGAGAAACAGACCAAAATTTCAGTCAATTTCAGCCCTAAAAAGTTTCGGTTTGTTCCAGTTGGAGCGCGACGCATACGTACAGGCTCTGGCTCGCTTCACGTTGCTGACGGCCAGCTCAGGCATCACCGAGATGAAGCAGAAGAACATCGACACCATCAAGACCCTAATCACAGTGGCTCACACGGACGGAAATTATTTAGGAAACTCTTGGCATGAGGTGAGCTCTGCCAAACCCGGCTCTTTGACAGGCCTGCGTGTTTCCTGTGCAGTGTGATTGGCAGGTTGATATTGTGAGGCGTTATTATTGTGTCTATGTGTGCTGTAGATCCTGAAATGCATTAGTCAGCTGGAGTTGGCCCAGCTCATTGGGACGGGAGTGAAGGCTCGGTACATATCAGGAACCGTACGGGGGAGGGAAGGTTTCATCACCAGCACCAAGGAACAGACGTCTGATGAGTACCTGGGCTTGGGTCAGTCTGTCACACTTCACATGGGCAGCTGTTTGGGCTGCTACTGAGAACAAATTTGCTGGTATTCATCAGTAATCACAGATGAGATTAAAAAAAGGATGCCAAGAAGTTTTTGTTTTTAAAGTAAAAAAAAAAAAAGAAATTTTAAATAAAAAATAATATAAATTTAATATACATAAAATAGGCTGTTCAGTCAATTAAAATGTTTAATATAAATAATTACGATGTGTATCATTAACATTATTTTTTGAGTAAATGAAGAAAGAATTAAATTTGGGAGGGTAAACCATCCCCTTAATGTTTTTATTTTTATTCTATTATTTATTCGTATTTAGTTTATAATTTCATAAATGTTTAAAAATGACCCATATTTTATTTATTCTTATTATTTATTCTTATTTAGTGTATAATTTCTTAAAAATAAGAAACTAAATCTGCCTTCAGCTGGTGGTAAATGTCTTTATGAGACATTACGAGATATTTGATTCATTCAAACATCTGATTCATTCAGGAATAAAGTTAATGGCTCTCTTTATGAATGAGTCTTTGAATCATTGTTTCACACGATTCGTTTAAAACGCAGAAACTAAACACTGCAGTGAGACAAACAACAATTCTTCTATTGCTTTAAAGGTATTTTTTCTGCATAGTTGAGCAAAAACACATAATATTGTGTTTAAAATGTGAAACAATTAACTGCTTCAAATTCATATTTGATTTTGTGTTATTCGGGACAAAATCAGCACTCGTGTAATACTGCCCTCCCTGCTCTTGATATAAATTTGAGACAAAAACACACACAGGAGCAAATTTTTGCACCGAAATGTTGAATCATATTTGCATCATATTTGTAATCAGTCAAATTTATTTATATATGACAATATATTGACTGAATTGAAGACATTTAGCCAAAAGACAAAGTCCATTATATTTCACACAAGCACCATCATCATTGCAGCTTTTCCATTTGCCATTGCATCATCAAAAAACATCTTGACTCGAGCTAAATAATCCAGTATAATTATCTTAGCTTTGTGTGAAATGAAGTTTATGTTGGTATAAACAACATGATTTTTCTCACTGTAGGAGGGAACGTCGATCGCAAACAGATCGCAAGCATTCAGGAGTCTATCGGAGAGACCAGCTCACAAAGTGTTGTGGTTGCTGTCGACCGGTATGACTGTTATCATTAATTCTGATGAACCTCATAATGTTACAAACACTAATGTGTCTCTGTTCTTCTGTTCTTCTCTGCAGGATATTTACAGGCTCTATAAGGCTCGATGGAAATGCCATTGGTAAGTACAAGATCTCATGTGTGCCTTTATGTGTGTGGCACACTTGTGTATTTACACATACACAAACATTTATAAATTTGAGGTAGCTAAGATTTTTTAAATGTTTTGAAATGTTTTGAAATAAAGTAATATTATTGTAATTTAAAGTAATTGTTTTCCATTTTTCAATACGTTTTAAGATGCAGATGATTCCTGTGATGTGAAATTCACATTATCCTGCAATTTATTAATTAGTTAAATTAGTCATTTAATTTAATTTAATGTAATTTTTAATTTAATTTATTTTTTATTTTTATAATTTATTTTTATTTTATTTTTTATTTACTTTATTATTATTATTTTTTTTATTTAATTTTTTTTATTATTTAATTTTATTTTATTTGTAATAAAACTACTTACAACAACATTTTCTGACCTGTTCTGTCATCCCAGGGATGATTTCATTTTATTGTAGTAATTTATAATAGTTTTGTTTTTATTTTTTCATATATATATATATATTTCTTTTTTTTCAGTTCAGTTATTTGAGTTTAGTTTAAGTCATTTTTGAACTTACATTTATTTTACATATTTACTATTGCAACATTTCCAATTTTCAATGACTTTTTATAGAGTGTTAACAAATCTTTCTAAATGGTTATAGTTTTAGATAACCATAACAGCACTGGTTTTGAGCAATGAATTTAAATGAATTATTTAAAGATTAATTTTGTCATCAATTAGTAGTGTTAAAAATTAGAACAAAAATAAAATGCTCATTAAAATATTTTCAAATTCAAAATTTCTAATTTACTTCAATTTTGTTTATTTATTAAAATAAAATTTTATAACTCCTTACAACCTAAACCTTGACTAAACTATCTATGTAGTCTATATTGAATTGTTTTATTTTTCCTGGGGTTTTGAATCCAGTCAGATTTAAGTGACATCTTAATTGACCGATGTTGTGTCTTGCAGTGGACTTTGTGCGATGGCTGTGTGCTGTATCGATGGATGAATTGGCCTCTCCTACACACCCTCGAATGTTCAGTCTGCAGAAGATCGTGGAGATATCATACTACAACATGGGTCGTATCAGGCTGCAGTGGTCCAGGATATGGGAGGTTATAGGCGATCATTTTAATAAGGTGAGTTCAAAGCCTCCACCAAATCAGCGCCGGAAGCTAATCACTCCATGAAGAGTGTGTGTCACGGTGGCTTTGTATAATATCAGAGAAATCTAATGATGCTTTTAAATTTCACTCTGCCTGCGGGAGGGCATAGCTAATAGATTAAAGAAGAGCCGAAAATGAAAAAGCAGGACTCCCAATGCTTTAACATTAACATCTCTTTGGTTTTCTGTTTGGGTTCAGGTCGGCTGTAATCCCAATGAGGACGTTGCTATTTTCGCTGTGGATTCTCTGAGGCAGCTGTCCATGAAATTTTTGGAGAAGGGCGAGTTGGCCAATTTCAGATTCCAGAAGGATTTCCTCAGGCCGTTTGAGCATATAATGAAAAAGAACAGGTGAGCGTTTGAATTTACACTGTGATGAAAGTGAAATATCACTGAAAAACGCAGCCCAGACCTCTTTCAAATATAGAAAGCGTCAGTTGAATAACCAAACAAACTGTGATAAACTGCATGGTTCGAAGTCTTGCCTTAGGGCGGTTTAGAGACGCAAGGTTTGCGTTGGCTGTAGTTGTTGTTTCTCTCGGGTGGATGTGCTGCTGCTAAATGTCATCCATCCTCTAAAGGGCTCTGCTCTGGATTCAGGAGACTGGAGTGCCTGCCTCTAAATATTTTTAAATCATCTTTACGTCACGCTCACTGCTTAGTTTGAATATACAAAATGTTCTTTTAAATGGCGGTGGAGATTTTCGACTTTGAGGACGTCATGCAGACAAGCACAGAAGTTCTTGTTTATTCATGCAACTACATTATATAGTTCTTCATTAACGTTAGTGTAGTGTTGATCCATAGAGAATAAGTACAAGTGAACACAGCTGCTTTTTTAAATCAACTGACAGTAGATCTGTAGTGTAGCTTTTCCAATAATTAACTCTTTTTCTGTAAAGAAGGAAGCATTTAATATAGAAGAATTTTAAAAGGTAGCTGAAATATATCCTAGCTACTTTATATTACAAGGAGCCTGGCAATCTACACTTTTAAAGTAGCTTCTCCATCAGTGGAAGCAAGTGAAGAAGAGGAAGTTATATTAGCTCGTATGGACCCTTCAGTACTCATTAAGCTTAGTGAGTGAGCACAGTGTCAGAAACCATCATGATTAAACTCCATGACTGATGGAGAAAAAAGTTCTTGTCTACAGGTGTTTGGCCTTGCAGAATCAGATGTGTGTGTGTGTGCGCGCGCGGATGTTTTCCTGCTTTGTTCACATGCTGCTTCTCTATCTACAGATCTCCTACCATTAGGGACATGGTGGTCCGCTGTATAGCCCAGATGGTCAACTCTCAGGCTGGGAATATTAGATCAGGGTGGAAGAACATTTTCTCTGTGTTTCATCTCGCTGCCTCTGATCAGGATGAGAGTATTGTAGAGCTGGCCTTCCAGACAACTGGACACATCGTCAGTAAGTGCCTGAGGGAGATTGAAGATTCTCCAGTTTATGATACAAAACGTACAAGATAAAATCTCTATTTTGGGAATTACTCATGACAAGCTGTTATTAATACAGTATTTTTTATATTCAATCGTTTGTTTAAACCTAATTTTAATTAAATAATTAAAGAATTTAAAAAAATAAATAATATTTATTTTTATACTCATAGCACATAGTTTTTCCGATATAATAAAAATATATATAATTTATTATGCAAATGTTTAAATAACATTTCTAAATGCTTAAATGAAAAAATTTAATGTTAAAATAAAAAATGCTAAATAGAAAGATTTTCTCTGGTGGACCTCCATAAATCAGACATATTCAGTATATTAATTGAAGTGCATATTTTAAGCATTTGATTAAAAAAAATTATAATAATTACTGAATTAAATTACATTAAATTAACATAAATAAAATAAAACAAATACCTATTTTAATATTTGTACATGTTGTCCCAAAACATTTTAGCAGGATGTAACATGGATGAGAGCACACAAACGGGCGGCGCAGAAGCACGAAGCAGGTGCAGAGAAAAGACAGAAATCAAAGCACATGGCACACAGTGTTCGGAGAAGGAAAATACGACAGACAGATGCTTGTCTATAGCCTCCTGCAGTACAAGCTGCCAGGATGAAAGCACAATCAGCGCACGCTGCTACTGCTCTACATACGCGCCACTTCCGCGCTGCTTATGCGTGCAGTGTAAAACCGGCATGTTTAACATGTCGCTTAATTCGCGTGAATCGCGCTGCAGGATGTCTAATTGCGTCTTTGCATTGACTAAACCACTATAAATCACTCACGTTAATGCTTCATTCGCGTCTGGTGTGAACGCAAGAATGAATGTCTTGTTACGTCCACGAATGCATTTGTTTATTTAATATAATCGCAACATTTGCTGTAATTTAATCGCATTGGCTGACATCGCGATTGCGATATGATTAATCCTGCAGCCCTAGTTGTGTTATTCAATATAATTTATCAGTTTCCACACTTTTAATTTTAGTTTTAGTTTCAGGTTTTTTTTTTTTATCTGGGTGAAGTCAAAAGGAAGATTTAAATTGTAAACCTTTATTATCTTTTAATACATTTTTGTTTGTTTTATAAATGCTGTTTGTAAAAGGCCTCTGTCATCTCTTCTCCCCTCACAGCGAATGTATTCGAGAAGCATTTCCCAGCTACCATTGATTCCTTCCAGGACGCTGTCAAATGTCTGTCTGAGTTTGCCTGCAACGCTTCTTTCCCCGACACCAGCATGGAGGCAATCCGTCTCATCCGCCACTGCGCCAAATACGTCTCCGACCGACCTCAGGTCAGTGCTAACGAGTGCGCTCTCCATAACAGCTGAATTATGATCTGACCCCAGGTCAGGCTTTAGACAGACATTTGCTAAATGGATTACGCTTGAAGAGACCACAGGGCACTTTTAACGAGAAAACTCTCATTACCAGACACCGTAATGAGCAAAAACTAAAGCCCTTTATTAAATAGATGGAAAATGTAAACCATCTGTTTTCTGCTCTCCGTGAAGGGTGATTGTGTTATGAGCTGTGTTTGTGCTTGTTAAGTGCTTTAGTCCTGGGGTTTCTAAAGTGGAGATTAGTGAAGGCAACCCACATGGAGACTTTCACCGCTCCCCACCGAGGGCTGCCAGATTGGGTCAAAAACCTTTTGATCAGTGAATGGAGATTATAGTCAAACAGCATGTGTGTTCTGGCATGTGCTTAAGTATGTGCAAAGCAGATCAGATAAGGCTCTGTGAGCAACCAGTATTTTGTGTGTGCAGGCCTTTAAAGACTATACCAGTGATGATATGAATGTTGCGCCGGAGGACCGCGTCTGGGTGAGAGGCTGGTTCCCCATCCTCTTTGAGCTGTCATGCATCATCAACAGGTGTAAGCTGGATGTCCGGACCAGGTTAGCGGGAAACCTACAATACAGACAAATCTTTTTTGATAGTGATTTGTAATAATAGTTATGTAGTACATATTGAGTTAACTTGCTTCTTGTGGTTTTTTCCCCACTGTAAAGTTTATAAAGAGCACACCCAAATTCTGAAGAGTGAGAAAAAGTATTTAGTAAAAAAAAAAATTATGTTAATGAATACATTTAGATTTACACTTAATATTTACATTATTCAAAAATTTGAGGTGAAATTTATTATTATTATTTATTTTATTAGATTTCTTTTTTATATTCAGCAAGCGTGCATTTTTGATTAAAATGCCTTCAATTAAAATTCAAAAGTGATGGTAAAGATTTGTATTTATTTGATTTTATTTCAAATAAATGAGAAAAATTATATTTTTATTTGTAAGTTATTGTTTTCCTTGAAATATTAACCATCAGTGATGACAGTAAGAAATGTTTCTTGAACTCCAAATTCAGCTTTGCCATCACGGGAGTAAATTTTTTGAATGCCTGTTTTTGTCACCAAAAAAAAATCAAAAAGGTAGTTTTCACTTTTTTTCACAAGTTTTATAGTTTGCATCTTGAAATTTTGACTTTTTAAGAATTACGTAATATAACCGTGCAGTTATAAGGTCAGTTTTGCATGATATAAAATCACAATTGCAAGAAAAAAAATTAAATTTTACATGTACAATTTTGACTTTCTCAGAATTTTGTTTAAATCTTGTTATACTGTGTTTTTTCTCACAGTTGTGAGTTTATATCACGCAATACTGACTGCCTGACTTTTTTTCTCAGAATTGCGAGAAATCTCAGTTGTGACATTATAACTCGCAATTACCTTTTTTTATTCAGTGGCGGAAACATGCTTCCATTGAACACAGTTATAATAAATTGTAGGGCTGGAACGATACAAGATATGAAACCGATATCGCGACACTCAGATCCACGATCCTGTGTCGCGGTGTGATAAGGGTGCATCGCGACACACCCCGTGACTACCTTGAATTGCGCGCAGATGACATATCACGCGCGCGCGGTTTTGAAATGAGCTCGCGGCTCCCGTTTCTTTGCATGTAGATCTGTTTTCCTCTGGCGTATGTGATTTACAGCGCGTGCCAGCATCAGTGGTGCGCTCGCGTGTTACTGGCATAGATTTGCCGCCATAGATATTTTGGCATAGATTTGCCGCCATAGATACAAACCGAACCATTTTCGGTTGTCGATTACGAGGGGTTCAAGTATTTACTCAGTGTGCTCGAGCCCCGTAATCTATTACCAAGCCGGGCGCAAATTGTTTTAAAAATCGTTTTTTCCTCCCACCCCCCACAAGAAAAATTGTGATACAAACCGAATCATGGGTCAAAAATTGTGATACAAACCGAATCATGGGTCAAAAATCGTGATACGAACCGATTCGTGGGTTTGGTGTATCGTTACAGCCCTAATACATTTTTATAATTTTTAAAACAGTGCTGTTTTTCAGAGGTTTTTTTTAAGTATGAGTAGACTTCTTTCAAAACAAACAAACAAAATATCTTACCAACCCTAAAATCATTTATGTTAATTATATTAAACAAAAACGTTTAAAGTGTGATTTAAGTGTCAGTTTAGGGGCTACAGTTATTGCTAGCAGTTAAAGACTGAAATTTTATAATAATGCATATAGCATTGTCAGTCGTTTTTTCACCTTATCCCAACAACCTATATTTGCTTTGTTTGTCAGAGGTCTGACGGTGATGTTTGAGGTGATGAAGACTTATGGTCACACCTACGAGAAACACTGGTGGCAGGATCTGTTCCGCATCGTGTTCAGGATCTTCGACAACATGAAGCTTCCAGAGCAACAGACTGAGGCAAGTCAACATCAGCTCTGAAACCTGTCCTAGAAGATAATAAGACATCCATTTTAGAAAGTGTCACCAACACAGATATTGTTTGGAAGGGGACACATAATCCTATGGTAGCACTCCAGTATCTTCATTCCAAGGATGGAAAACTGTGGCTAATGTTGGTGTTTTGTATCTTTCCATAGAAAGCGGAGTGGATGACCACCACCTGCAATCATGCACTTTATGCGATCTGTGACGTTTTCACACAGTACTTTGAATCTCTCAGCGATGTTCTGTTAGATGATATCCTCTCTCAGCTCTACTGGTGTGTGCAGCAAGGTGAGTAATCAGTACCAGCAGTAGACAGTTGCAGTACTTTTACAGTGGCACTGTTAAAAAAGCAACGTTGTTCAAAATGCTGAAGATTTTGTGTGTAGGCAGTTCATTGAAGTGCATGTGTGAATTATGACTTCAGGTCATGATCTCACTCGCTCATCTCTTCTCACAGATAATGAGCAATTAGCAAGATCAGGCACTAATTGTCTTGAAAACGTGGTCATCCTTAATGGTGAGAAGTTTACTGCTGAGACCTGGGACAAGACCTGCAACTGTATGCTGGACATCTTCAAAACTACCATCCCACACATGTGAGTGTTCCCATAAAGGTCTTTTTTTAACAGAATTGATGGTTTACTGATGGGTTTTTTTTCCTAAGGGCTCTTTTGATAAAGTTCCCCTTTTAAATAAATGTGAAAATGACTTCATGCCTAGTTCATGCTAACTTGTTTATAAAGCACTATTTAGTTATTTATTCTTTTTTTAATTTTCAACAAAAACTTATTCTGCACATCCTGGAAAAATAATACAGAAAATAGCAATTTAGTTTGTTGTTCTCTACAAAAATCAGTTCTTTTACTATCATATTTTGACATTTATAAAGTAATCAACTATTCGATAATTTCCAATGTTCCAATGGCTTAATTCTTTCAAGAATGTGAACTCTTTAAGGACAAGTCTTGTCATGTTATACATATTATCTATGTATCACAATCTGAAAATATCGACCCTGTTACTAAGATTTTTGTAAAGTAAACAAAGGACTATTAAATCAAATCAATCAATAAATTATCTTTCTAATTAACATATTGTAGCTAAATCGTGTCAACCCTGTTACTATGATCCTAGAGTAAACAACCAATTATTAAATGCTCTATTTGTAAAATATCTGCAATAAATTAGTTTTATAATATACATATTGCAGCTATATTACCTGTAGAAGTGTCAACCCTGTTACTATGATTTCTTTAAAGTAAACAACCAAATATTACATTCTTAATTTGTAGAAATTTGCATCAAATTATTTTTTAATCTTCTTGATAAATTAACTACAAGTGTCAACCCTGTTACGTGTTAACTATGATCTTAAAGTAAACAACCAATTATTAAATGCTCTATTTGTAGAAATATCTGCAATAAATTGGTTTTATTATAAACATATTGCAGCTGTATTACCTGTAGAAGTGTCAACCCTGTTACTATGATTTCTTTAAAGTAAACAACCAAATATTACATTCTTAATTTATGAAAATTTTTATTACATTATTTTTTAATCTTGCTGATAAATTAACTGTACACGTGTCAACCCTGTTACTTGTTAAAATGTTTATGTTAAGTAAATAACTTATGACGCAAACTTATTATGCTTATTTTAAGCAAACAACTGATTATTAATCCCTGAATATTTCTGGTAGTATTTGCATTAAATTCTCTTTCTAACAAACATATTATAGATAATTCAGCTGCTAAAGTTTCAGCCCTGTTACTGTGATTTTATTATTAAATATTTGTTGAAATATATAGTTTTTTTTTTTTTTTTTTACAGCTTATAAGGAAAGTGTTATGTCAAAAAGCTGTAAAGCTCTCAGCCCTGTGACCATCAAACACTTGGCATAATTATAAAAAGGCATAATCATATGTATAGATATATAGATATGTATATAAATGATTTAGCTTGATATGGCAACCCATATCACTAATCTGGAAGAGGCACTTGCACCCTCTAACGCAGCTCTTTGTTGTTTTCAGGCTGTTGACATGGAGACCGGCTGGTACAGAGGGAGATCATGTGACTCAGCTCAACTCTGATAAACAGCTGGTATGCACAGAAGATTTCCAGACTGTACTCAAAGTTTAAGTGTTCGTGGAGGGTCATCACAACCAGATGCTCTTCTAGTGCTATAGGAGTTCATTTAATGTTCAAATTTTAATAATTACCAATCTGGTGCTTACAGGACTCTATTTCCCAGAAGTCAGTGGATATTCAGACTCGGTCAGATGACCAGCAGTCGGTGAACAGTATGGAGAAGGCTTTGGCTGAAAACCGCAGGCAGAGTCAGTTCAGTGTGGCTTCAGGCATGTATCAGAGTGACCAAGTAATCCAGATTATTGTTTGCTAATTGATCTTTTATTCCTTTTCTCGTTTTTTTTAGCTCCACAATGTTGTGAAACTTTTAGCACAAAAACGACATAATTTGATTGCAGAATGCCACAAATGACCAGTTTGAATCAAAATAAATCCAGAAAATCGTGTAATACTTAATGATTTTCATTAATAACGTTTAACAACATTATTTTCAGTCCAGATTTTAGCCTGTTTTCATAAAGCACTCAGAACATACTGACTATCAGCTGGTCAGCTGTTCATTTTGTGTTTCCATATGCGATCTGCCCAGAAGCCCAGGAACAAAGGCTGTTTGCAGCTCTGCTTATAAAGTGTGTCGTCCAGCTGGAGCTCATTCAGACCATAGACAACATTGTGTTCTTTCCTGCAACTAGTAAGAAGGAGGATGCTGAAAACTTTGCAGCAGCACAGGTACCTTTTACAAACTTTTTTTGTTTTAGTCATTTTAGTATGTGCTTTCACATACTGATCTAACTGTTTTCTGTGTAGCTTCAATGTGTTTTATGCATTTAAATAGTTATTGAGTAATAATTGTCTTGAAGATTTTGTGTTACTAAGTTATAGTCAGTTAACTTGACTTGTTTTCCTGCAGAGAGATGCTTTGGACGCTGATGTACATGTGGACACTCAGGACCAGGGAATGTATCGCTATCTGACCTCAGAACAGCTGTTTAAACTGCTCGACTGTCTGCTGGAGTCCCATCGCTTTGCTAAGGCCTTTAACTCCAGTAACGAACAGAGAACCGCACTGTGGAAGGCTGGTCAGTACTCCTGATTATTTCTTTATTGTTAGAAACTTGGGATGCAATAAATATATCCATTGTTAGGAGCTTATTATTCAAAATCTACAAAAGCCTTACAGGTCACGTTGTATCAAGTCCTCCGTTATCAGACAGGGCCACCTGTGTGGCCTAATGGAAAGTCTTTGTCACGTCTGGCTTGATTTCTTCTCCCGACCCACATTGAAAGAGCTCATTGTGTCTCTGTACGTGTGATCAGGTTTCAAAGGGAAGTCGAAGCCCAATCTGCTGAAACAGGAGACCAGCAGCCTGGCGTGTGGCCTGCGCATCCTCTTCCGCATGTACATGGACCAGAGCAGACAGGACGCCTGGGAGGAGGTGCAGAGAAGACTGCTCAAGTAAGACATCACTGTCACGTGCGTGACTGGAACCGCTGCGCTCTCAGACCCTGCGGCCGTGTAAACAATAATCGGCTAATTACATCCTCGTAGCTGTTGCTGTCTTCGGTAACACTTCACATCTTTTACATTTAGCTTGGAGACATCTTTTGATATTTTTATAATACGCTCCCACTATAACGGAGATCAGATATTATCTTAAAGATCCTGGGAAACAAAATAGGAGTTTGTGGTTTGTGTAAAATTTAATTTGTGGCTTTAATTACTTTAGTAGAGGGTTAAAAAAAAAGTTTTATTCAGGAAGGATGCATTAAATGAATCAGAAGTGACAGTAAAGTTATTTCTAATTTTATCAAATAAAAATAGGGTAACACCTTATTAGCATGCATATCACTAGAATATTAGTTTCATTCTACATGACCTTATTCTACATCCCTTATCATACCCAATAGCTAAACTAAGTCATAGTTAATACTGTAGTTACAGGTGCTACCTATTCTAAAGTGTTACCAAAATAGTTCTATTTCAGGTCAATTCTTTTCTTTTGAACTTTGTTCAGGAATCCTGAAAAGTAAAATTGCAATTCTGTGTAAAAAATGAATACATTTTGAGATCGAAACTTGCAATTACGAGAAAAAGTCAGAAATACAAGTTTTGAAAACGATATCTCACAATTCTGACTTTATAACTTGGCAAGGAAGAGTTTTATATTAAGCAATTCGGGGAAAAAAAAGTTGAGTTGAGTTTGTATCCCGCGATTCTGACTTTTATAATTCACGGTTGTGAGCTTGTATCGGTCAATTATAATAAAAAAATGTCAGAACTGCGAGATACAAGCTTTGAGTTTATATCTCAGAATTTTGAATTCATTATTTGCGGTTATGAGTTCATATCAACCTGTATTAATACAAAAGAGTCAGAGTTGCAAGATCAGAAGTCGCAATCGTGAGAATAAAGTAGCAGTTTTTTATTCTTCATTCAGTGACAGAAACGGGATTCTATCGTTTATACGTTTTGAATGATAATAAAATAGAAAACAGTTACAAATACTTCAAATTGTAAGAATGTCTTGAAAATTTAGTTTTGAAATTAATTTATTTAAATCAAATATACACACACACACAAAGTACTTAATGTTCTGGAAAAATCAAGCAAAAATACTGATGACACATTCTTCACTTGCTTGTAGTATATTTGGATATATTTTGAATATACATCTAAAATATATATATATATTAGGGCCGGGACTCGATTAAAAAGGCTTTGTAATTAATTAATCAAAATTAATTGTATTTTAATGGCTTATAAATATTTGACCTGAGAAGTAAGTTTTTTTTGGCTGCGTCCGAAATCGCTTCCTTCCCTACTATATAGAACGTGAAAAACAGTATGTGAGGCGGGCAGTATGTCCGAATTCATAGTATCCGAAATTCAGTAGGCAAGAAATACCCGGATGACCTACTGCTTCCGGCCGAATTCTATAGTAGGCACACCATGAACACTTTCCTATCCCATGAG
>JAUMHQ010000090.1:8554503-8566812 GCA_032361165.1 Enteromius paludinosus | reverse complement strand
GCCAATACAAACATTATTTTAGTGTGTTAGAGCAGAAAGATGCAGCTCTGGTTAAACAGCTGGATGTTGGGTTGAAAACGTTACCTGAATGCCGCGGGTGATAGTTTGTAATGTGTGTGTTTCTGGCTCTCGTCTGTTTGGGGGTGGGAGGAGCAGACACGGGTTCCCTTTCCCATTGTTTGCACTGCCTTGTTGAGCGTAGCACTGAAAACATTATATTTTACACAGTTTATTCTCTTTTTTTTTTTCTGAATCGCTCGGTTCATATGCGTACCGAACCGAAAGCCTCGTACCCAACGGTTCAATACGATTACGCGAATCGTTACACCCTTAAAAGATATAAAAGATTAAATTATAAGGTCAAAGATAATAAAGGTAAAAAGGGTTTTTGGCACTAATATATCTCCATATATAATTTTACAAAAATAATTTTTGGCACATATGGTACTCCATGCAGTGTCTGATTCCAAAATGTGAAACCTGACCCAACAATGTGTATTTTAAGGGCGGACCTTTATGCATTCTAAAAATGTGATATTTATATAGTTATCATACTTGGTTTAACCGGCCCATACTAATTTGACTTTCTTTTAGGAAACTCTGACTTCATACCACGGAGGTAACGGTGCACAAACCCTCCCTCTGATTTGCCAAGAACGAACCCCCCCAGAGTCCCTGATCACATGTCCCAGTACCCAAATAACAATTCTTGATGAAACATTGACTTGCACGGACCAAGACCTAGACCGAGCCGAAACCTCGTCTGGCAGCTCCAGCGAGGACTCCGGAGGTGGCTCTGCGTCTCCTCTGTCGGGCAGCTCCTGCAGCTGTGTGCCTCTCATGAAGGAGCCCATCGAGGTCGGAGAGAACGAGGACTGCAGTCAGCTTGTGGCCACGGGTTCAGCGACATGCAGCTCCTGCAGGCCAGGAGACGCCATCGGAGAAACCGTGCAGGTCGACGGCCTGAAAGACCCTCTGCTGTGTGAGAGCTGCTCGTCGGATGTCTTGCTGGATCTGCAGCGCTCCCAGAAACTCTATCTGGACTACAGCAGCCCTGCTGGAAAAGAAGCCATGTCAGAGATGAGAGGTCTCCAAGGGGACCGAGGTCCGGTCGAAGGCCTATATAGACAGAACGAACCTTGTTGCTGCAGCATAGACTCCACCACTGTTCCTCCTCTGTCGTCGGTCAGCGCTAATGACCAGGGCCTTTCGCTGATCCACAGCGATGAACACAAACTGTCTGACCCCGACGCAGACTTCCAGAACCAGTGCTCAGAATCGGCTCTCACATCTGGTAAGACATTACCACATGCAAAAACAGTGGCACAACAAATGAAAACCTGTCTATGCATCTGAAGTATTTGAAGCTATTGCTTCATAGTGCTTCACACGAATCAGTTAAACTCTTTAGCACATGTGATTCGATTACAAAACTAATGCGGTATGATATGATGAAAGATGGGAAATGATCAGGGACCTCAGTAACAGCAGGTCAAAAATGCAAAGTGCGGAGATTATTCCCATCTTTGATCAAAACAGCGGCCAGGTAGTAGCACACGGTTGTATCAGCTGATGTGTTGCACTGGTTTTCTGGCCATATATCACGTTTCAACATTGAAGGATCCCTGTGTAAACTTTTCAAAGTGCTTAAGTACAACCCTTATAAAATGTGATTCTGTCTTTACTAATAGTTTTAGCTATCGATGTCAATGGGCAAATATTTTCATTATTTTTATTATTATTATTGGGAGGAGGAGGGAAAATACTTACTCTTAACTTTCACTCCCAACCTACATATAAATGTGTTTTTGTACTTGACCTGTGTTATGTGGTGTGGAGTTTTGGTTAGTGTGTGTGTATCTTGTGTAATCTGCATGTATATTAATAATAATAAAAAAAATACTATGTAAGTAATATATGTACACACATTATTAATAAACAGATCTTAATATAACCTATATACAAACTAGCATATTAGAATGATTTCTGAAGACTGAATGTGACACTGAAGACTGGAGTAAATTCAGCTTTACCCTCACACGAATGAAACAATATATTTCAGTAGAAAATTGTTCTTTTAAATCCTAATATTTCATAGTATTACTGGTAAGCATAACAGATGTACATTTCAATTACACATTACTTATCCGTGTCTGTGTTACTCGTATTCCTTCCTATTGTTATTAATTTAAACACAACATTCACACATGCAGTTCATAAGTGTTCTTCAGTAATATCTTGTTAATGAAAACACGGTAACCTGAACACTCAAATAAAGTGTCATGTCTTGTAGCAGTAATTAGAACAAGCACATTCAGGTCATGTGCATTCCAGTAAGTCGTGTTTGTGAAAATATGGCAGGCAGCCACCGCAAAGAATGGGTGTAGGGTCCTTTATGGACCAGTGGCAAAATGACTAAAAGATGTGTGAAACATGAGTCATTGATAGTCTGTGTGTATATTCGGAGAAAAATAGGAACCGTACAATCTGCTCATGCTGAATTTTTAAATGGAAGGAAGCCATTTGTTGCTCAAGAGGGGTCGACACAAAAACTGCTTTTTGCCAATTCAGTGCTGACGTGGCTTTATTAGTTTTGAAACTTTGTAATGTATGTGAACCACTAAACATCGTAGCAAGACTACAAAGACTATGAATGGAAAATACACATCTGGTTGCATTAATATGCAGAATGTTTATCATTGAAATGTTAGTCTTTCAGGGTTGTTATTAACTAAGACTAAAACCATATAATGTTACATAATATTACACACACATATATATGTATATTTATAAATTACTAAAACTAAGTAAAAAATAAAACTTAAGAAAAAAACAAAACTTAAAAAAAAAAACTAATAAAAATGTCAAAAATAAAATTACTTTAATAAAAACCTAATAAAAGCTATATGCATATAAAAAAACTAAATATAAAAAAATTACTAAAACTTTCAAATGAAAATATAATATAAAAAAGGTAAAATAATTACATACTAAAAAATAACAGCTAATAAAAAACGAATGAAATTGCCAAAACGTTAAATAAACTAAAAATGAAGACAGAAAAATAATACTAATACAAACTGTACAGGCATTAAAAGAAAACAAAAACTCAAAATAAAATTACTTTAACTAAAATTTAATTTAAAACAGAAAATATAAAACATAAAAAAAACTATCTGGGCATAAAAATGAAAAAAAAAAAACTGATAAAAATGACCAAAATTACTACAACTTTACTTAAAAAAGTGAATAAATAAATCAACGATACTATAATAACACTGGTGTTCATTTGTCTCCAGGAAAGGAATTAATATTTAGCTCATGGAACTTTAGTGTACTATTTCTGCCACCTTCCTCTAACAGTGGTTCTGATGCCATGTTTATTTTTGTCAGGTCAGGTGACAGGAAACAACAACACTACTTTTATCTCCAGCGGGCAGGTAATGAACTTCAGCGGTGAGGTCATCGTGGTGTACGTCAGTCAAACGTCGCTGGGAAGCAGCGGAGGAACCGACGAACCCTTCAGCTGCCCAGTTCAGGAAGAGTCCAACGATGACAGCTTTCAAAGCGAGCCCAAATCTAACATCACCACAACACCGCAGGCCAAGAGCAGGAACGGACACCTGGACAAACACCTGCCCGTGCAGGAAATGACCAACGACTGGTCCTGGCAGAAATAGAAAGCTGCAAACATTTCTTACTAGACTGGAATCGACTGCCTTCTTTTTACACGATAACTATTGATTAATAATGGGCCTACTACAGCCTGTATAGCAACTAGAGTGCTATTTCATGAAAAATGCTATGCATTTGTTGACCTGTGTATTTATATCATATAAATTAGGTACTTCTTGTCTGACGGCTTTGAGGGGATCTCATTACACTAAGAGTCAAGAACATTGACCCTGGAATGTCTCATTTTCAGACAATCTCTAACTTGAGGAGCCAAATAAAGAAGCCAAACTCAGGCCAAAGACGATGAAAACACAGCCAGACACATCCACCACAACAAAAGCGCCATGTTTTTCTGTGTCCCTTTCTCTTGGTCTTCTGAAGCCGAGCAAGCGCGTCGTACCTCACGTCGAGAACAGTTAATGGAAATAAGAAATGGGGTGTGTGGTGTCTATATTTTTTAAAAACATAATTTGTAAATGTTAATCATTTTTTGCTTTATTTATCATGCCGATTTTGTGCCTGACAAGTCAGTCTGACTGGAGCAGAACGTAATCACAAGCTTTATTATATATAGTGATTGAAAATCGATGTTCCGATACATAAGTAGTTGTGATTTTTCTCCACCCATTACTGTAAATAAAACTTGTTTGTATGAAACTATTTCTTTCCCTTAAATTGGAGTGACGGTATGAAAAAGGTATTTGGGTTTAGTGATAAGCAGTGTTTATTGTTTGTGCTTCACTAACAACATGTGAGGTAAAACCTCGGTATTCGAGCAAAACCAATGTTGACACAAAGCCTTTATAAATAGCGGTGAATGGCTAGCAGCTGTCGCGAGCGCAATGCAAACATATACTCAGGAGCCGCGTGAGGTGAGAATTCCACCGAAGGCTGCTGGATGTTTAGCTGTGATTGGAATAATCATGAGTCTGGGATGGCAACAGAAACAAACACTGTGAAGTGTTGTTGAGTTCTGTCTGCCAAAACAGGAAGTTATGACTGGTTTTAATGTGGTTCTGCAAAAAAAAAAAAAACCCTCAGGGCACATTTGGTGACTCGTGACGAGCAATGACTGTTGAATTGTCGCGCCATCTAGTGGAACGCTACTGTAAGTTATTCACCTTTACTAAAAAAACACGATTACAGGTAGATGAAATATAAAGGCTTATTGACAGGAAAAATTGTAAGCATGACAACATGTTGCTTTCAAAATTGATTTGTATGCCATTTGCAAATATTTTTCTACCCATTAGTAGAGTTAACAGGTCGAATTCAAATGTCTTTGTCAAAACAGGTTGCAGGATTTGTAATTCATATGTCATTTGTACTGTTTATAATAAATATGTCTAGAAAGATATGTAAATACACGTGAAACGTATTTATTAAGATATTTCATTATTATTATTTTTTTTATTGTATTATTCTTCATGTGTAACAATTCAAAATCTTTCAGAATATTTTAACGGTTTAACTTTATCAGAAATTATGCAATTAAATTTTTTTTTTTAGGGTTTTCACCAATAATAAAAATGTTTCCATTTTAAGTTATTATTATTAATAGGAGCAGCAGTAGTAACTATACTATAATTACTACATACTACACCAGTAACTATATATAAACATTAAATATGATATATTACATTAAAATTAAACAGAAATTATGCTATTATGAATATTAAACCATTTTTTTCACCAAAAATATGTATGATTTATTGTTTATATTTATAATTTATAATAATAATTGTTGTTGTTGTTAATATTACTACTATTATATTTTTTAAACATTTATTTATGCCAGACATTACAATGTTAAAGATAATAAATTAAAAAAAACAAAAAAATATATTAGGATTACAATGTTAAAATGAACTTTACAAATTAAAGGTTTGTGGTCGATCAGATTTATTCATTTATAACTTGATCATTCAGAAATCCTTGTAATATCCTGATTTGGTGCTCAATAAATATTTATTATTCCCAATGTTAAAAAAGGTTGTGTGTGTATAGATTTTTTGTTTGTTTTGTTTTTGTTTTTAATAAACAGTAATACAGGGTTTTTTTTTTTTATACAAAGGTCTAAGGAACAGCATTTATTTTATTAATGTTTGAATATATACCCCTGAAACCTTTCATAACATTCTAAATGTCTTTACTGTCACTTTTAATATAGTCGATTCATCCTTGCTAAATATTTCTAATATTTCCATTTAAAAAAAACAAAAAACAATAATAAAACAACAACATTTTTAACATCAATATATTTTTTGTATTAATTAAGCATCCACTGATTGCACATTGATTGATTCCATAATTGAAAATGACAGCGCTCTTATCTGTGGGGCCTTGGGAATCTGGGGGAAGACCACTAAAAAAAGAGCGATGGATCATTCCATATTCCCTTGGTCACTGTTGAGGTATCAGTGATCCTTATAGGTTACAGTCCTGTCCAAACAGAGCATGTGCTATCTGGTTTCGGGAGAACCCCAGGTTTGGACACAGGTGTTCCTCTCTGGCTTGGCTGGAAATTACCTGATTTTTGAAGATGAAAAGCTGAACCGAGTTTCCCACCATTCAGGATCGAACAGCACTCACTGGCAGCGGTGTGTAGTTTTTGGCCATTTTAGAGTTCACTCAAATCAACTGTGGTTGCCTAAGGATGTTTATGTGAAATAAAACAGCAGTGTCTTTGACAAAATACGGCTATTGATTTAGTGTTAAAGGAAGGAAAGTCCTTCAAAATCAAGTGAATCATTTTGCCGGTGGGGATCATTTAGTGCAAGAGTTTCCTGGAATATCCTCCGTGAGTGGAACCAGTAGGTCACATGCACAGCTGTATTTAGCAGCATGGCCTTTTAGATATGTGCAGAGTATAAAGCAAATAAATTCATTTTGCATGCAAAATATGATCATTTCGTTCTGGCCTCAGGAAAGGAAAGGGGATTTTCTGTCCTCCTTATTCAAGTACAAATGACATCTGAGCAATTATTATGACACTCGGTATCATGAGTAGCTCTGAAAAAGACCCCTCTCGCGGGTTGACATGTGATAAGACTGTTGGAAAAATGAATGTCTTAAGGTAAGGCGCTTTTTATTTAATCTAACTCTGAAACTATGCCATTTATTATTATGGGTAGGAGTAGTAGGAAAGAAATTTTCAAATGATTTACATGTATTAACATATTTTTTGGGAAAATGCATACTGTATATGATGAAAATATGAAGTCTGTCTTTCTTTCCCAAGTTTTATTTAAGCACTGCTTGAATAATTTTTGACAGAAATTATGGTATTGAAACATATCTACATTTTTAAACTTTTTTCTCTTTTCACAATAATTTATTAGATAATTTATCATGTATTAGTAGTATAAGTAGTAAAAGCAGCTGTAGTATTAAAAATATTATATGAAACTTTACATATAACATTTATTGAACATTTAATCAAATTTCTATTTGTAATATAAATAGAGCATTAAATTCTTTGTCAGAAATTATGTAACTGAAGTGGATATATATATATATATATATTATGCTATGTATTACTTTAGCAGTATACTTTTTTTTCCGTCACACAACATGCTGTTAAAAATGTAATAAACAAACTCTTTTCAGAGGGCTTTTGACCAAAAGCTGGTCATCTGATATTCGGTTAGATGGAAAAATTGCTATAGTGACTGGAGCAAACACCGGGATCGGGAAAGAAACAGCCAAGGATCTGGCAAGTCGTGGTGGGTACTGCAGCCAAATCGACACTGACTGTAGAAATAACACATCGAGTCTTCTTTTAAAAGAGCCACAGATGAAATATATTAGGTCTGACTGCCTAGCCACTTGATCTGACAGACCCATCCAAACCAAAATATGTTTTTGCTGAAATTCTACAAAAGAATGTACCAGTTTTTCAGCTAATGGAGGAAAACTTGTTAATAAAACCAAGGTGCACGGGTGATCCTGGCCAGCAGAGACCTGTTGAAGGCCGAACAGGCGGCTGGTGACATCAGCAGAGACGTAGAGGACGCAAACGTGGTGGCTCGGAAACTGGACCTGGCAGACACCAAATCCATCTGCGATTTTGCTGAACTGATTTACAACAGTGAGTTATGGATGAAGAACATTCTTCTAGCGCACATTCACTTCTGACCTGATCTTAAAGTCCTTCATTTTTATTTTAGCTGAAAAGTCTCTTCATTTGCTCATTAACAACGCTGGCGTGGCAATGTGCCCATATTCAACAACAGCGGACGGTTTTGAGACACAGTTCGGAGTCAATCATTTAGGTTTGATGAAGTGCACTAGTCGTTCTCATTTTTTCAAAGACTATAAAGAGTCATTATTTGTTGTTGAGGAGCAAGGGAGACTGTTCACACTTGACATGTGATGAATGACTCCTTTTCTTTTTCAGGACATTTCTTTCTTACTTTCCTCCTCATGGATCTGTTAAAGCATTCAGCTCCTTCCAGAGTGATTAATGTCTCCTCATTGGCCCACCACATGGGAAAGATCCACTTTGAGGACCTGAACAGTGAGAAAAGCTATCATCCCGTAAAGGCCTACGTACAGAGCAAACTGGCCAACATACTTTTCACACGAGAGCTTGCCATGAGAGCAGAGGGTAAGAGCCGGGCATAAAATACGATGCAAAAATCAGATTTACGTATAACAATTTAAGCATGTTTCATCTGTGACAAACAACTATAGTGTTCTGTAGTAAATGTCATTTTCAGTGTATGAAAACCACACAAGTGTAAATAAACGGCTAAATGGTGGCTACATTACCATTTTTGGCTGAACCATCCCTTCAAGGATATCAAAATATGTTTTAAAACCTTCCATATAATGCATTTATAACATGACTGTCTCGTGGTTCGGCCACAAACATTCTTCATTAAGGCAATAAATGTGTTCTTTAACCGTAGCTTATGTCGATTTACGTTCAGTCCTGTTTCTGTGGCAGAGATGGGAGTGAGTGTTTATGCTGTGGATCCAGGCCTAGTAAAGACAGACATCATCAGGCATTTGAATAAGTCTCTGCAGTTCTTTGTAAAGACATTTGGTTTCTTGATAAAAACCCCTGCGGAGGGAGCATATACCACCCTGTACTGTGCCCTTACCCCTGACCTGCCCAGTGGAGCCTACTACAGGTTTGTTACATCTATGGCTAATGCTAGTCATGCTAATTGGCCATAACCAGCATTGTTTTCTAGTTTGTTTTTTAATTTTTTTTGACAGCAAGCTAATTAACTGTTGGGATAAATATTTCCCCTCATGGTTTCTCACAGTAACTGTGCCATGGCTCCATGCTCCAGGGCGGCTAGCGACGACAACACTGCTAGCAGATTGTGGGCTGTCAGCTGCCACCTGCTGGGAATTCGCTGGAAATGAGAAAATATGATTTTAACCACAGAATCATATCATAATAATGGCCTTTTTATGATTTATCATGACTCAGTTTCGACAAAAGCCCAGCTAAGCACTCTCTGTCTTCCTGTGTTTCACAAATTTAGTCATACAGTATGCTTGCTGTTTGTATTGACTCAGAGATACTTTGAAAGTTATGCTATGGAACCTATTTCTTGGGGAAGAAAAGCCTAAATGAGCCTAAATGAAAAAAGCCTGCTAATCTCTGGCAGACAAGAGTTCATTTGCCTAAAATTGCTAGCTCCGTTTTATTTCAAAATGCTTTTTATTGTGTTTTGTGTTAGTTAGCTGTACATTTTTTCATTATTTTGTAACCTTAACAAAATACTGGAATGGAGTGAGGGCTGACTGAACTGCTGGAGCATTGATTAACATTTGTATAACCACAGTTTGACTTCAAATACCGTATGGTTAGTTTGGCAAAACCATGGTTTATTTTCCCAAGTTAGTAAGTATTGTAAGCAAACAGTGTAGGTGCACAAGAGTACAGATAGAAAAAAAGAGGTTAAAATGTGCATGTTTATGATCGTTCATTTACAGTCACTTAATAAAGTATCTAGATTTACACGATATAACTCCTCTGAGTAAGACAGTGTTTATTTGGTTCATAGAGAAATATCAGACCGACGCAACGAGGGCATCTAGCGGACACGCGCGGTCATTGCGTTCACATTTCGGCTTGTTTTAAGTGGGCTGACGTGATTGTATTGTGTGTTCTGGTGACGTGTAACGGAATGTCCAATCTCGCAAAAGAGATTCAATTGAACAAAGCTTCATTGGAGTTCAAGTCCATCACAGCGAGCGCGAGCGGTCGGTGCATGAGCGCATCACGTTGTTCACGTTGAAGTCATTGGCTGGAGGACAGAGCTCTGGACGGGAGGGGCTTGGACAAAATAGTAATATCTCATTCATAAATTACACAGGACACTAGAGTAGAGCACTACTGTCTGCTGAGGGAAACCGCACAGTATTGGAACAATGCACTCAATAAGGTAAGCAATGCTGGTGTCACAACTTTTCTTTTTTCTTTTCTTTTTTTCTTCATATTTTTAAAATTCAACATTGAGTTCTAAAAATATGCTGAAATGATCACTCTCAAATGCCATTTAATATGCTTGATTTATATACTACAGCCTACATATAGGCTATTATAACATTTTTGGATAGTACGGGCTGATCTGATAATTACATATGGGAGAATAGGGCTAATTGTCACATGGGGAAGTAGTCATAAGGTCTCCATCTCAGTCAGCAATTGAGGTTTTGAGTCATGAATTCAATTACACAAATGTGTTTTGACAGTGAGTTTGTATGCTGGTTAAACAGCGTCCAAAAAAATACATGCAATACAATTTATTAAGTAAGCTACATTATTTATTGGTCGCAACAATATGGTATGTTTAAATCTTTTTATAGTTATGCTGGTTCGTGAATTAATAATAAATGCTTATAGCAGTCTAATTTGAGAAACTTAAAATAAAATAGTGACAATTCATTCATTCATTCATACATTACACGGCATGTAAATCAACTGTAATTACATCAAATTACGTTTTTTAAATATGCAGAAAACTACAATGTGTAGCTGTGCACACGCATTTGTAAAGTAATACACCCTTTTACCGCTCAACAAACTTACATATTCAGAGCACATGTTTAGAGGAGAGTGTGGGAAAGAGAAGCCATTCGCCTTATTAGAAGTCAGGGTACCAACAGAATGATTTTGAAATTGATAGGCCTGTTTAAATGTGAAAAAAGCTTGAGGAATGATCGTGGACAGTGAGGGATAAAAAAAATAGATGCAGTTTAAATCTATAAATGAGTCCGTTTACCGAGAAATTAAACATTTTAATGGGCGAGATTTTGGGGCAGTGCTTTTGAACATATTTTGTACATTAAAATTTAAAATGAGTTAACTTTTCTGAGAAAAAAAGAACAAAAAAAGCTATAAATTCTGAAATGCAAGAAAAAAGCTTGCGTCAGAAAGGAGTTTTCGTATGTGACAACTTGCCCCGAGCTCCTGTACTACTTCACTACCTCACGTTATGCTGTATGAACATTTGCTCTGTAATCGATTCCAGAAATTTCTTCTGCGGTCAGTGGAGCTCTTCTGTCCGCCTTGATGACAAAACCATCATAATCACAGGAGCTAACACAGGCATTGGCAAAGAGACAGTGAGAGACCTTGCGAAAAGAGGTAAGTTCTCAGGACATATTATGTCTCAACACGGTCTTGGCCTTAAAATGAAAACGCTCTAAATTATCTGATTTGTTCCGTTTACTGCGCATGCTGTGAACAGCATCAACTGCCAACCTGTTACGGGACAAAACCATGCCATGTGTGACGCCACTCTAATTAGAAGAGGGTATAGAGAGCGTAGCTGGAGTATTTGCAATCTATCACATCATATTGTTGATAGCTTTATTTTGGATGCACTGCAGTTAAAATTGCATTAAATCATCATAATCTGGGAGGAAAATAACAAATGCGAGGGTAAATCATACCTATTGTCCTAATGTCAAATGTGCTGCAATCAAAACAACAAATAATCTTATAAGACCGACAGGCTCTTGGAAGCATTGAATGCATGCTGATAAATAAACGACAGGATTACAATACTATCTGCCAAAGAGATGTAAAACTGTACACTTTCCCACATGGACCCACTGAATTCCAACAAAGAAACTCTGACGCTTGCCAGCCAAATTGCTCTGAATAGTATAATAGACTTTCTGCACAGTAATTACCAGGCAAACAGCTATTGTGTTAGCTCATCAGCCTTACATCCTAGTTTAGCACTGAATTATTATGCGAGGACATTTGCTGGAGTATGTAAACAGAGTTATTTTTAAGATCCATGATGGATATCTGCTCTGTTTCGTGTGAAATCTGCACATTATTATCAGCTTCTCTATGTGATGTCCTCAGGGGCTCGCGTCATCATGGCCTGTCGAGATCTGGAAAAAGCAGAAGCAGCCAGAAAAGAATTAATAGAGGATTCTGGAAACCAAAAAATTGTGGTGAACAAGCTTGATTTATCAGATACCAAATCCATCAGAGATTTTGCAGCGCTCATAAACAAGGGTGTGTAAGACATTTGATTTAAACACATTATGTGTGTATACAGTATTAAAAAATATTGATAGTTCACCCAAAAATGAAAATTAGATGTTTATTTGCTTACCCCCAGGGCATCCAAGATGTAGGTGACTTTGTTT
>JAUMHQ010000090.1:8518620-8531284 GCA_032361165.1 Enteromius paludinosus | reverse complement strand
TCATACCCATGTCATTATACACATTTGTGTCCTCATAAACCACATAAACCCGCACACACACACACACACACACACATATGTATAAATAATACCACAATAAAAAAAATATTGGATAAAATGTAAATATAATTTAGTAATTTTATTTCCAGGTCAGCAAGCCATGCCTCCTGTTTAAGACTCACTTATCTCCTTTGAGACACTAGGAGGCTGAGGGCAAAGCTAAAGAACAAAACAAAAAGAGAAAGAGAGAGAGTAGGTGACAAGAAAGGGAGTGAGGGAGGAAGAGCAAGTAAAAAAGAGAGAGTGAATAAAAGCAAAAAGGAGACAAGCTGTCCTTTCATCTACCTGCGATGAAAAAACCCCAGCACTAAATAGATTCTGTCCTTCAGAGGTCTTTATGGTAATAACTGAAATCTGACAGAAAAGCTATAAATGCCCCGCTTTAACCACAGTAATCACAATAAATATTCCCATTGACCGATCTTCTGTAAAAACACCCCACCGACAACTATTCTGCGTCACCCCGCTGAGATGTTTATGGTAATTTATCTTATGGGATCGTAACACGGTTTCAGTCCAGAAGACAGTCCAGATCTATCATATGGTAAACACCGAACAAAACGGCATATTACAGTGTGTTATAAAGCAGTGACCCACCTTCAAGGCCTTCGTAAGTAACAGAGACAATCACTACTGTTGTGCAGAGGACAGCAGGTGAACAATAATTTAGAGAGTTGCATAACGTCTCTTTATTTCCTGTTGGGAACGTAATGGCATTATCCTCACAACAGCTCTAAAATGTTTCACTTGAAGGACTGCATAGAGGAAAAGAAAGTAATATTATTTTCATTTGAAAAAGTGCATGGCATTAGCTTTCAAGTGGTCGAAATGTCAAGCTTCGCCCATCCTATAAAAGCTCTCGGTTACACAAACTCATGCTGAGGCGTTGAGAAGAACAGCGTGACGTCTTTTAAAGATTCACACGAACAGAAGGAAGTCTGTCAGTGTCCCTTCATTTTCTGCTCTCCCTAGCTGCAGATTTAATCCTCCCTCGACAAAGAAACACAAATACAACCTAAAAGAGTCAAGGGGAAAGGCTAACAGTAGCAAAGTAGCAAAACTTTATTACATTTTTAAGTTGTGCTTCCAAAACAATGAAGTCTTTCTGATTTCTGAGTCTAATTTATTTTACTGAACTGGTTCATTCAAACAGCTTATGTTAATGAACAGAATCAAAATAAAAGACACAAGACCTGTATATTATCTTACATACGGCTCATTGTTGAGAAATGTGAAGCTGGGTAATAACTTACTGCTTATATGTAACATATAAAATGCAGTTATGTGCCATTAAAATGTAAGATAGTGGGGCAAAAAATACTCCTGTATGGGTTTTGCATCATATTTATATTAAAAGATAAGCATTATCACAAGCAATGACAGAGATATCACAGAAGTGCTGTTTTTGTCCCATTTCTGAATCATGTTCGAAAGAACGAAACAAGTGTATCAATGATTCAATGGCCCATTCATAAAGAGAGTCGTTTACTTAATTTCTGAATGAATCAGCAGTTTGAGCAAACTGAATGAATGAATGACTCAATTACTTACTCGTGAGACATTAACCACCAACTACTGGCAGTTTTAGTTTCTTTTTTTGCATGTCATTTAATAAAAAAAGTATAGTATTAACCTAAGAATGATGAGGAGATAAGGAATCACTGGGAGTGAAGCATCTTTGGGTTAACTATCAATTTTTTAATGGAATGATATGCAAAATAAGAATGTAAACCTACCAGTAGGTGGCGGTAAATGTCTTATGAGTCATTATTCTATGTTAATTTGCCAAACTATAGACAAGTTAAAACTAGCATTATTTTTTTGCAGCACAAATTCGACACAGAGATGAAATAGTGTGGTAAGATCACATTTTATAAATAATAGCATTTATTTCAATTAACTATCTATCGAAAGAGAAAGAGAGAGTGTGTGTGATGACAGCTGTCTGTGCAACACAACAACATAAACAAACGTTACTATGCATGTATGCTTTTGTGGCCCTAACTTAACTTCCGGTAGACATCCCAATAGAATTAAAAACAACAGTTAAGTCCTTTTAGAGTAGATTATTTTTTTGATAATAAAACAAAATATGTTCGCTGCGTAAATCAGACGTATTTATTAAAAATGCGTATTCATTCTCTGCCAGCAGGAGGTGCTTTAAGCGCGAGAAATAGAGGTTTCCCATAACGGCTGTAGAGAAAGCAGCTATGAGCTTACGAACGCTGCCTTACATGCAAGATATAATGAAAACGGCATTTTCTAAAGACTGTCGTCCTTCAGAAATACGGTGATATAAAAACACCCACGCCTGTATGTGCTCATGTTTAGTCAATGAAGCCTTTTGGAAAATCGGTCAGTTTTGATATTGTAGCAGGTCGTCACAAATAAATAAATATATGGGAAACACATCCCACAGCACAACTTCATTACTCATCATTAGCAGCGTTTGTAGCCGGCGACACTAAGCAGACTGATAAACAAACACAGACCGGAAGTTAACTTCTGTATATATTAAGCCCTATTCGGACGGGACTAGTTTAGATCGTTATCACCTGACGTCCACGATTTTCATGTACCATTTCGGACGGGACTAACACCTCCGTGTTTATTACAGAGGTGGGCGTGTCTGTTTTGTACATCTGGGCGTCACAGAGATCACGCACTCTGTGTGCGTGCATTGCTATAGTCATTCAGATTGATTACATTAGTATAATCACAAATACCATGGTAAGGCTAAATGGCTAGTATAGCTATACCATGTTAATGTGTGCTTGCTTTGTGGTTACAACTTATGTTTTTATTTGTAGAGAACACATGTTTAATTTTGATAATTAGATCATATGTAATCGAGTGCAGAAATGAACGGGAGTAATCTTACCTGATACTGATAATACAATAGCCAGTCTTAACAGTTTACGTGATCTGGCTCTTTATTTGTGTTAAATTATATTTTTCTATATCAAAATATATCAAACATGGGTGCGATAAGAGCATCTACGGCATATCGCGTTGGCCAAAACACACAAGGAAACGCGTTGTTAAAAAAATATCACTGGCGATCACCGACATCGCATTCGGACGGGATTAGTTTTCTCAGAGGACCACTGAGTTTGCTGAAAAACAGTAGGTAATTTGCTCTGGAACTATCACAGAGGTTGGAGAGAAAAACACAGACATGGTAGATTCGGATGGGATTAAAATCACCAAGTACATCTGTGAAATAAAACATTCTCTTAACAACCCCCTTCAAAACTAGTCCCGTCCGAATAGGGCTTTAGACTGTTGTATGATATAAATACTGAAAAATGTATTTCTAAAGCTAGTAATATCTATTTTATACTTTTCTAATTTCTTATTTAACATCATGTGATTAACTGGATTAAAAAATTGAATCAACTGACAGCCCTAGTATATATAATAAGTATATTAAAACAGCTTTGGGGTCAGTAAGATTTCAGTTAAAAAATGGTTTAAAAGAGTTGCTGTTGTTACTTTTTTTTGCGTACCTTTGAAAGCTATGACAAGCAGTTAAAAAGCAGAACATCAAGCAAACTCATTATCTGCCAAGCATGGGACTTTATAAGCAAAATACAGTCGCTTAATTGTAATGATCTGGAGGTGCACCAGCGTCAGCTGTTTTCAAAGACTCATCAAAGTGAATCTGAACAGTATATGCAGCATTACATGACTGAGCTGTATAAATTTTTTTTTAGGTCTCTTCAGGTGCTAGCGAGACTCCCTTTAAGTGCTCTACAAAGTTCTTGTCAAAAATCTAAACGTCGTCGTGATTACCCTCTCACAAAGCGGCTCCTTCCCTGGCCTGATGACTAACTTTAATATTTGGCCTTGATATCTACCCCTACAGCAATATCAAGGGAGCAGAATAGTAATGGGCCGTAAAGTCATCCCATTCTGCTGCTATTACCAAGAATGAGAGTCTGAGGTCCTAAATCACTCAGGGCCACAGCGGGCGTCCATTAAACAGCCTTTAATGAATTACCCATAACCTCTGGGAAGACACTGCCTTCAATGACTTCTTTCACACAAAGCATGCTTTTCAACAGACACAAAAATTGTATCCAGCAAAGCAGCAGGAGCCTTGACCATCTGAGCTGAAGGGTCTCTGCAGCATCACTCTGTGCTGGATGTGAGGTAATCTGAGGTTAGCAGGGCTTCTGTTGCAAGTGCCATCATCTGCAGAGGTGCTTCTGAAGAGGAAGGAAGCAATAACTCGGCTTGTGCTACAAAAGCCGATTCGAAAAGTTTGAATGAGCACCGTTATGAGGTTCTAACCTCAAAGTCCACTAGAGAACAACATTAGAGCTAAAAGCTCTAGCTCACTCAGCCACGGCAGAAACACCTCCGTTGTGCAAGAAACGCTTCTGTTCTCTTCAGAAACATTTTCTTGTCAAATCAATGTTTTCTTTTAAAATCGAGCTTTCAGAACAATTGTTTATCGGTGGTGAATATTTAAGGATTACATTGAAATGATCAGTTTTTAGTAACTAGTTCAACAGCCAATGAATAAATGGGAAAACAAAGTAACTTGAGTTACTTCATTGAAAAAGATGCGTTCTTGTAAATTTAAAAGTAATGTGTTACTTTACTAATTGCTTGAAAAAGGAATCTGATTACAAAATAATTTTATGTTTGGGGTGTTGATGTTTTTCTCCCCTAAATTGCGCAAATTCAACAAATCAAATGAAATTCAAGTGCAAGCAAGCAATGTCAATGAAAGAAAAAAGTAACAGCAAATAATAACATTAGTATACAGTCGCTGTGCGGTGCTGGGGTCTGATTAAAACTAGTAATGCAACAAAATTAATTTCATGTTTTCAGTACACTCACAAGTTTTCATCAAGTAGAAGTATGGAGACCAAAAGCTACGTTAGAACACTACAAATGAATGTTAATCACTAAACACAACAAGAGACTTGATTAAAAGCACTAAATAGAACTAAAGCAGTTATGAGTTCTTATTGGCAATTATTTACACGTCCGCATAAGTCACCACGCTTTGAGCTAAAATGCCAATTAGATTATTTAATTCGCAAGGGCTTTTGTATTTCACTAGCCACAAAGCTTACAAAAGATACAAAATAATTCATATAAACGATATATATTCATAGTACTTAGAATTAATAGACAGCAAACTATTAAACCAAAAAGTCTTTATCCACAAGTAAACACAATTAGAAAAATATGACTATTTAATGTTTACACATCATGAACGCATTCATTATTGAAGAAGATAATATGGCTAAAGGCTAAATTAATTAAAATTTACATTTTAAATTAAATTGCTTTTCTCAGAAACTGCGCATTGAGGTCAACAGCCTTTTAATTCTACATTGTACAGTTCTCAGTTTCAACACTATAAGCGCTCAGTTTTTTTAGTATGAGTAGGAGCAGGTCAACACTTTCAGAAAAAACAGCAGTCATGCCCTTAGTGTGGCTTAACATTTTATGGCTTGTTATCTCAAATAACTGTAATACATGAACACAAGCCAAGAGTTGTGGTGCTTTCCTTGGCGGCCCATCATGATTACCTCACCCTGGCATTTTATTGCTGTTATGCATTCATTAATATATTCCCAAAGGATTTCTAAACACATACTCTGGAACTCTTCTCGATGTACACACATCTGCCATGCCTTGTGTGTTTGTGTGTGAGTGCTGTTTATGAGGGTTATAAGTGTCATCTAGCTGCTGGTGGTAAGTTGCTTAAGGTTAAGTGTCTTGGCAGGTCTTTTTCCCAAGAGGGAGCACTGGATGGAGTAACTCCACTCTAAACATGCAGAATTTTCTTACGCTGAACTTAACTGTTCAGCAGCCTCAGGGTATTTTGAGAAGATAAACTCACACTTCTGCACTTACTATCTGGAAACATTCACTAATGTGTAAGCAAATACTTCTGTGGTTATGAATAATCCATGAACTATTGAGAATATTGAGAAGGCTTACTGAGAGAAGAAGGGTGAGAGAAGAGTCAAATGTTTTCATGTTTTAACAAAATAGGAAATACATATTTTGAAAATAACTTCTTTTGAATTAAATTAATACGTTTTTATTCATGTAGAAAAACTTCTTAGAAAGAGTGATATGTTTGATAAAGGTCATTCCTGTAGTTTATACATGCATTATCCAGAGTGAGCAACTAAGACGGGATTTTCAAAAACTAATAATCAGCTGAAATAAAAAGAAACAGTCTGCTGTGATACATTTCCATTACATTTACTATTACAAATCATAAAATAGGACCTACCCAGAAACTGGTTTCCATTGTACTAGATATTTCTAAAACCCCAAAGGCAGCATTATTCAAACTCATACAGGAAATTACAAAAAGTGATTACTGGTAGTTTATCTCTCAGAAAATGTTTCTCTTGTTATTACACTCAAAACCCAAGGGAGTCTGGGCAAAGCTGAGTGTAATGACACAAAACGAGACTAATAAACACAGCACCAAGAGATGCGAAAAATATGCATGTTATATAATTTGTGTCTTCATAACTTGTTCTTTTTCGTAGTGCACATTGGGCTGTCATGCAGCTTCTAGAAATTTCACTTAGAAGATGTCACCTATTTGTACAACTGTCTGAATGATTATTTTTTTGTCTTCTTTTAATAATTAAAAATTTACAACATTTTGATTCACTATGTCAGAAAACCACATGTATGGGGCTGGTTGTGTTATGCAAATGTTAAAATGTACTGGTTTACAAATCATGTACTACAGTAAAAGTGTTTTGAGGTCAAAAATATTATGCAATGAAACGCGTTGAAAACAAAGTGCAACAGCAGTGAACTGGATAGGTATATTTCCAAAGTTTTCAAAAATGTTATATATGAGTCATTCCCGTCAGTGACTTTTCTGTCTATATGATTGACTCATACTCATATTTTCTCTAAAACAGTCACATATTTATGAGGAACTGCTGAAATTATATATAGTAGGTCTAATTTGTCACTTAAAGGCAAAATATGTGATATTTTTGTAAAATATTCAAAAACCACTTGCACAGTGTTATGTATTTCATGGAGTTGTGTGCTTGCGTTATCTTAAAGGTTCTGTAGGATTTGTAAATTCAAAGAAATGTATAATAAATAATGAACCGTCCCTGTTCATTGTCGCCTATCAATGACGCAATATCTACGCTATCCTCGGTTTCCGCCCACTACGGCAACACAAATGGACAAATGCGGAAGTGGTCGTCATTTATCAGCTGTTTTCAAATGGAGCGGCAGTTAAAGCACAGAGCCGTAGATCACTGGCAAGCTACACGTTCAGTTTCACGGGTGATTCATTGGCGTAAAACAGCTGATTGAGATTTACCGCTAATCAAAAAAACAGATTTACTAACGAGATGCGCATAATGTATCTTTGATTTATATCGTCCAGTCCTAAGTCATCTACAGGTGGTTAGGTGGTTAAACAGATATAAATGAGCTTCTCACCCATGAAAATGATTTGTGAAAGCGACATCTCCCAACGCTCCGTCATTGACATTCACCTCTGTTATTGTTTTGAAAATGTGACCTATAGTGGTGAAAACTTACATATTGTGCCTTTAAACGTAGATAATAGATATTAAAAATATTATTTAGGGTTTTCTTTACAAACCTTTTAATTGATACTTGTGTTCAAATTTATCATGTCCTCAGTGCAAAGTAATCAACTTCCACTAGAAATATAAACCATGAAATTATGAAAACCTCAAAATATTTTAAAATTATGCTATGGACAAGCCTAAACTTTATCTAATCATGCACATGTACAAATGGAGGTATCTCTCACTCCTACCTTTTTTTAAGTTTTTGAAATGTTCTCCTGCTTGTCCCACTCTTAAAGTTTCACCCTGTTAGGCTAAAACCCCTCCCCCAAAAAACATAGTTATAAACGTTATGTTCATCTGTAGAAGGTTAGAGAGCTAAATGTTGATCACTGAAAAAACTACGGCTAATTTAGCTCAAAATCTTCCATCCTGTTAGATTCCACCCTGTTAGGTTTTTATAGAATGTGGAATGTGAAACTAATAAGGTGGAAATTCTAATAGAATACCATATATTTAAGCATGTCACTATTTTGGTACAATGCTAAGAACATGAATACATTTTTTTTTCAAAGCTAAAATGTTACTGGATACCAGGAATGGCCCATATAGACATTTTTCATCACACACAAATAACATTCTGACTCTAAACCTACCTTACAGGCCAAGGATTTCTACAGACCAGCCACAATTCACATTTGAGGTATGCCAACTTCTTCAAAAACCCTACACCACTGAGCTTATTAAAGTGTTTGTTTTAAAGTCAAGGTCAAAGGTCACAGTCCAGAGCCATCACAACCAAGCATAATATCCTCCTTTTTTAAAAAACGGCAGGCCGCTGACACTATAAAGCTTAACTTTTCAGTCATGTACCTGTCACTTCAGTCCCACCGCAACAACACCCCCTGTGCCCTCTGCAGAATTTAAAAGGAGGAGGGGCGCTTGCTTTTTCATGACGAGCCCCGGCCTCCGCAGAAAACTTGCTGGAGATTATTCACGTTGACAGCTCGCATTAGTGGATCAAAGGCAAACAGTTGGGCTACATTACTATTCCTTCTAATGTCTTCAGTTAGAGCAGACGTTTGGCACACCTTTAACATTTAATGCACGTAGGAGGCGGCCCACTTTCACCCACTCAGAGTTACAACCCTTCATAACCACTAAAGACAAGCTTTTAGATGACCAAAGTTTGATTCAGTTTCAAAGAAAAGGTGAAGTGTGTAGCTTCCAAACCATTTGTTTGTCTGAACAATGGAAGATTTTGGTGATCTTGGTCATGCAGCAATTACAAGCTTCACATTTAATATCAGAGAAGTGAAACAATCCTCCACGTTGCTTTATATAATTTAAAAAAAGAAGCAAAAACTGTCTAGCGTTGAAGTCAAGATGGATTGCACAGTGCAGTGTATCTGGTACACAGTACACAACCAATATCCTCTAAACAGTTTCTTTGCTTTTGTTTAATCTGAGAGCCTTCCTCTCAATGGGCCAATGGGCTATTTCCTAGAGGAAATAGCTTTTTTGTTTTATGAATCAAAATGAAAAATTCGAAAAGTAAATGCTATTGAGAAGCTAAAACCCAATGATGTAAATGTGAGCCCTTTCTAAATCTAGGCCTGACAAACTACATCAACTGTAACATCAGTGAGAGTTTGCTGGAGATTTGAGCTGTCAGGGGTAATGAATGTCTCCTATCTAGGACAGGCCATGTAAATAGAGCACAGAGGATGGTGCGGACAGGGAGACGGTCCTCTGGGATGTCCGTGTGAGTGTGTGTTTGGTGTTTGAGTGGGTGGACAGACCTGTGGCCTTCAGGCGTGCGACTTACCCAAGTTCCATTTAAGCCCAGAAGTGGTGGTTAGACAAGGGCTGCCCACAGGAACCAGACTACACCATTTCCCTTCCAAGCCAGTGTTCACATTCAGACGGTGCTGTCTGCCCTGTTGGTGTGAGCAAAAGAGCAGGATAAGGTCAATGTTCTTTGAACACAAAAAGTATTCTCAAAGCTTTATAAAACTACGGTTGAAGCACTGATGTCACACGGCATAATGAGAAAATACGTACCGGTAAGAACATATCTCTGCAGCTTCCAAAAGAAATGAACACTAGAGGGAGTAAAACTCGGACACCTTTTTTTCCTTTTCGCACAATTATTTGAAGAATATCATGTTATGACTTCAAAACTCAATTGAATTCAATATTCATTTGTTGGGGTATTTGAAAACTGATGCTTTTGAATGTTAACATCACACATATCCAGCTTCATATATGGTTGATTCATAAAAGAAGTATAAAAGAGGTGTGACTCCAGGCTGACACTACACTCCGCTTACAGACAGGAGGTGAAAGATCTGGTGCAGTCTCAACAACCTGGAGCTCAACATGCTCAAAACGGTGGAGATGCTCTTCAGGAGGAACCCCCTGCTCTACCCCCAATTCCCCTCATGGACAGCACTGTGGCAGCAGTGGAGTCATTCAGGTTCCTGGGGACCATCGTCTCCCAGGACCAGAAGTGGGACACTCACATAGACTCCATTGCCAAAAAGGCCCAGTAGAGGCTGTACTTCCTTTGCCAGCTGAGGAAATTCAACCTATTTTAGAACTGTTTATAAATGCAATATTCATGTAATATTATTTGATAAACATGGCTAGGGAGACTCTAAATTCATGTATACACCTCTCTACCGCAGGTCTGCAAGACTGGAGAAATCATAAGCAGAATTGTCAGAAAAGCTAAATTTAAAAACTTTCTCACCTGCAGAGGCACTGGCAGCCCAATATTTGTGATGCTGTTTAATATGGTGATCATTTCAATTATCACCTTTCTAAAGGTGCATTGTTGTCAACACATTTACTTAAAAGAACACTTAAAAAAAGAACGACAAAGCTGCCAAAGATATAGACATTCTTGCAAATTGGCTGAATGTTCCGAGAACCATCGTTTAAGTAATTATAACCACCTTTTACATTTGGCAAGTTTGATGCTATTTATAAATGTTTTATTATATTCATGCAAACTTCAAATTTTGATTATTCAAAACTTATTCTGACACGAAGCATTTTTAAAAAAGCCGGGGATAGCAGTAAATGAGTGCTGCACAGACAGAGAACTGAATTCATGTTTTATAAGTCTGCTTTATGAGGGACTGAAGCAGTCAAGGACATCTTTATATAGACAGAGATGCATTCATTTAAATTTCTGGCCCATTACAAGAGCCGATAAATTAAGATTTTCACAATCATCTCAATGTCCTATATTCTATGAGCCTCAGCGGTTTATTAAATATTCTCATGCAGAATGCAAAGTAATGCAGCCAGAGCAATTCTGTAAGGTTTCTTATTAGTTGGTCCAAATTCCAATGTCTTACTATTATACACATGTCTGCAAAATTCATATATATAGTAATTTTGTGCAAATAGGACCTGGTCTGATCTCATCAGCATCATAAAATACACACATGAATCCCTCACATGCCACTAATTGCTTTAGTAGTGTTGAATGAAAATGTTGACAATGCATTTAGCATTTTTTGGATCAGGAGTTGTGACCTTTCAAAAGTGCACAAACAGGAAACAGAGGCAGTAAAGTCTCTCTGCTGTTGTTAATTGCTTAATATCACCATTGATCATTAAGTGGTGCAATCAGGATGTCAAAAGCACACAAGTGCAAACACTGATTAGTACATGCTAATGAGAGGGAGAGAAGTGTTTACCTCTTGGAGGAGGAAAGCCAGAGAATGGTCTTGTATAACCACCACAGGCAGGTCGGTCATCTTTTGGGCATAAAACAAGGTCTCCACCGTGGCCATGATCTGATCAAAGCGACCTCCAAGACCACCCAGTGTTACGATGGTGTCTATCTGGAAAACAAAAAAATAATTAATAAATAAACGGTAGATGAGTAAACCAATATATAAAATAACCACAGAATGAATGAGAGATTGTGAGTTGTGTTGCATGGACAAAAGAATGTACAGATCAGGTATCTAAACAAATGAATGAACAGCTGAATAAGTAAACAAATGGTTTATTAATAGGACAGATGTTCTTAAAGTGCTGTTGCACAACAAACGAACAAACAATCAAATTATTATTTTTTAACTCCAGCATAAATGGTCCTTTTGTTTTACTTAAAGTGCTATTGCACCAACAAAAATAAATGAACAAACAAACATAATAATCAACAAACAAACTAATTAATTAGTGTGTGTTTGTGTGTGTGTGTGTGTAATCAAAGCAGTGCACATATATTCTTCATGCAATTGCAGAAACTGCACAAACTTAATACAGTTTGTGCAGATTGCTTTAAAAGTGCTAATGCATCAATAAATGAACAAACAATCAAATGAATCCAAAAACAAATGAACAAAACAAGTATGTGTGTAAACTGTGGACATAGATTCTGTACAATTTGTTAAATGCGATATTGCACCAGAAAACAGACAAACGAATAAACAAATAAAAAATGAATGAACAAACAAGCCATTTTGATTTTTTTTTTAAGCAACCCAAGGGTAAATGTTAGGGTTGGGCATCGATACATTTTTTTTTAATCTAGATTAATTTTGAAATTAATCTAGATTAATCTAGATTAAAATGGCTCATTTGAATTCTTCCAAAGGCATTCAGAATATATGTGCTACCTAAATAATAACTAAAAGTTAAGCCCTATTATATTTGAGATATGTATTTGTTAGTACTGCCATCTTGGTTTTACAATTCAAATCAATAAGATTATTATCATCAACACAATGGTCCAGTTTCACAAACATGGCTTATCTTAAACCAGGACTAGTCCTTGATATTAATGCATCTTTTACAAAATTTTAAGATATGTCAGAGCAAGATATTTTCAGTTTAAGCAGTTCAAACATGCATTTTAGTCTGTATTTTGTGCAAAACGTGCCTTTTAAAAACTCTTTTAAAACTATTACTTATTTTAAAAAGTGCTATTTAAATATACAAAAGTTTACAGAAATAGTTTTGACTTTAAAAGTTGGATTTTTCTTTTTTTCCTCTGCATTATTGCCGCTTGATTATTACTGATG
>JAUMHQ010000090.1:8502741-8518520 GCA_032361165.1 Enteromius paludinosus | reverse complement strand
TGATTATTACTGATGAGATCATAGACAGTGGCAGCTTTAACAGGCAGCATTCAGACTAATGCACGGATCTCTTTCCACATATCAGATGTTTTGCTCTGCTCTGAAAACATAACTGACGGTGTGCACACCAGTTTCGTATAAAAGCATTAGAAAATGCAAGTACATTAAACCACAGCCACTTCAGGACAAACACAAAGCGCGCGTGACTGTCAGTGATAAAGTCTGTCAGCCGCAGGTTTCCTGCATCTAATACCAATGCATTCCAAACGTTATATAAAAAACATATCTAAAGTAAAACGTGACGGATGGAAGCACACACAGTCAAGCAACGTGCACGTGTCTAAGCGCAAATTCTGTGCAATGAAACCCGGTGCGTCTCAAGCGCGCTCATGTGCCATATGCTGGAAAAACATTGATTATGAATTATTCAGAACCGTTAAAGAGAGAATAGCATTGCATCAATTTTTTCTCCCACCCCTATTCACCATGGTATTTGTGATTATACTAATTGTAATCAATCCGAATGACTATAGCAATGCACGCATACAGAGCGCGTGATCCAGCTCCAAACCCAACTTTGTGAATAGATTAACGGCGATATTTTTTTTATCGCACGATAACGGCCCACCACTAGTAAATGTTCTTAAAATCTTGAATGGACATATAAATTATACCAACCAAAAGAATGTATGATTATTAATGCAAAACAAGTTGATTGAGATTGTTTTACGCAACTACAGGATGAATGTTTTAAAATGAACCAACAAACGAACAAGCGGTCAAACAAGCCAGTGATTGTGAGTGCAAAGTAGCAGATGAAGTTTATTCATGCAACACTCAGATAAATATTTTAAAAGTGCTGTTGCTTCAACAAACGAATACACAAATAAACAAATAAATAGCTGAACGAACGGACAAACAAATGAGCGTAGATCCTGCAAGTTGATGATAAATGTCCTGTAAGTGCTTTTGCAAAGTTGCACCGTAGCTTTTTCCTTCCCACTGCAGCCAAAAATTATGTCCTTCTTCACTAAACAACAGAGTCATACATTATGAAAAGTATTCCGAGGGAACAGTGCGGACCGGAAAACGTTGACTTGGCAGAACGTCTTTGATATTTGCTCCCGGGACCATTTGTCTGAATACTGCAATGTACCCATCACCCTGCGAGATCCAACAACTCTCCGAGACAAAAAACTCTTTAAAATGCACAGAGGGTAATCAACACTTCACTGCCAGCCCCCACCGGCTCATTTAAATAGCGGGACTTATGAGACATCTGACACATAAATTGTTCATGTTACAGTGCCTCTGTAATTATGTGAACTGATTGCAAAACTTTTTAAAAAAGCAAAGCAGAAATGATGGTATGTTCGCAACTTGTACTTGAAGTCTGAGGGTCAAATCATGTCTTCGCATTACCTACAGAGACTAATATGCCACGCAGTTTCAACTTTTTCATGCAGCTTGGAAGCACCAGCATCTCACAAAGCCATTATTGTAATTACTGGCATGATCTCTGGTCAACGTTGACATTTCTGTCCAATAACTGCTCAATTACAAATGAAAAAACATGGTTCTGACTTGCTACTTTTGGTTTGCAATGTGCATCACACGGTCCATAAATGTTGACTGGCATTCTGTTGGGTGTGCCTCCTCAGGTTAAAACCAATAAATGTTTTAAAACAAGCAGATAGATAAATATTTTAATAGTTTTATTTGTGTTTTAGACATCCAAAGACTGACAGAGAGTTAAATTACCTCACTCGTTACCTCAGTGACCTTCAGCACAAAGCCTTTTCGCTTTTAAGAACGTTACTTGTCTTTTGTAAGTGCCTGAAAACACGAAAGATAGCACTGAGACACAGAGGTGCATATAAACGCAATAGGAAGAAGCAAGAAGGCCATAGTATGCATATAGATTGAGCTTGAGGCCAGTATATTGGTAAAACTCTGGAGTGTCTGTGACGGTGATGGGCATCTCTGTGAGGACCAACAGACAGTCTGACAAGTCTGGAGCTCAGGCTGGGGTTTAGAGGAGGAGCAGACAGACACACACACACACAATATCCATACAAAACCTCTCTGACAGCTCCTGGAGGATGTGAATTCACACTGAAGCTGAGGTGTGAGCTCACCTTTTATGTTTGACAGGTATAAAAAAGCGAGTGAGAATGAAACCGCTATCCTTCTGGCTCAGTTTTCACAATGAACTTGAGTTCTACTTTTCTTACTATTGTAATGGACTCATCTCAATACTTCGATTTCGTGTTTTAGTACACATATTTCAGCATTCTAGGATGACAGGGAACCACGCTTTGATTTGGAGTCATGAAGGACCTGTTTAAAACTCCTAGTAACATGCAAGTATGTTTTCTGAAACACTTGGAGATTAGACAGCTGGGGAACAATGAGGGAAACTAATTAACTAATAATCACTTAAAGCACAGGAACTACCAAATAAGGACAACAAGGAAGACCAAAACTGACAGCAAACGTAACAATATTTGCTTAAATTATAATCCGCCCTCCCTGCATTACTACTTGTTTTTTTAACTAAATTGGTTATTTTTTTTTCCCATTTCCAGCATTATTTTATTTATTTTAAATTTGTTACATTTGTCAAGATTTTCAGGACTTTTATGCTACTAATGCTAAATGGTTACATATGTTCCTGGCTGCCACTGAATACGGTTTTAATAATCTAGTCACAAAACGCTGACCACCTGTGGTCTGATCACCTGACATGGATATTAATACCAGGTGCAAATGAGGTCAAAAAGTTAGTGAAAGGTTCTGAAGTGTAAAGGAGAACATACAGACAGACAGATTTACAGAGATGCGTATGGAGAGAGATGGAGTCCAACCTGCAATTTCTGTGCTTTGATCTGCTCCACCATAATGGCCAAGCACTTAGTGAAGTCTGTCAGATCCTGGTCTGGCGTTTCCATTAGCTTGCAGTTCTGGAGCAAAAAAAATAAAAGGGTTCAGGTTTTTATGGATGTACACTAACATTCAAAAGTTTGGGGTCAGTTTCTTTCAGCAAAAAATACTTTTATTCAGCAAGGACCAATGAAATGGATCAAATGTGACAGAAAAGATATTCCCTTTACGTTCATCAAAGAACCCCGGCTTCCACAAAAATATTTTGAATTGTTTCAATGGCAAGAGCACTTGAACTGACTCTTATTACTGCATGAACATTAAGAGCTGTTTATCATTGATAATAACAAGAAATAAAAGCTTTGCTATTACAGGAATGAATTACAAATATGAACATAACTTTAATAGTTTTTTACAATTCAGTAGTATTTCAGAATTTTCATGTTTAACTGTATTTTTAAGCAGATTGATGAGCATTAAGCATTAAAAAAGAAACTAAATTTCCCTCTAACCATTAGAAAGAAAGTTATGAATATAAAAGCTTTAATGGATCATTAAGTTTATAGCAGGATGTTTGTGTATAAATTTATTTTTTTCTTTTGGCTGAAAGTGCCACAACTGTTTAGCAGAAGTGCTCCAATTAAATCTTTTTTGTTGATGATCACAACAAAGTATCTAGTTTGTTTCATATGGATTGAAAAAAATGTACACAAAAGTACACTTAACCTGAAGAAAAATCTGGTATACCCTCATAGACAAGATTTTGTCTGTTTAAAAAAAATTGGGCACTTATGGGTCAAGTTTTGGGTGTTTTTTATTTCATTTTGTTTATTTGTTAAAATCTAAGTTTTATTGATATGTTTGTATTAAAAAAATAAATAAAAATTAAACCACAACAAAATATTGAAATATTTCAGATTTGGATGTGACTGACAAAATCAGATCAAGTCTTAAAGTGGAAAATAATGGCTTTTTTAACAACAACAAAAAAAAAAACGTTTAGAAACTTGATGCGCTAGTGGAAACTGCCTTCTCCAAACACATTTTTTGCTTTTGTCTGATCGCGCTTTGAGTTTTGTAAATGGGATCTCTTATTTGATGTCAGGAAGGGCAGAGGGGAACGTCGCTCGTTTCCAGTCTCAGTTCCCTCCAACGGCTGCATATACATGACCGTCGCAGGTGACTTCTCAATCGCAGCAGGTATCACAAAAATCCTGCACCCAAACGTCAGTCGAGAAGCTTGTTTCTGCTGCGGCTTGATCTTTCCTCTATCCTCCACAGAGCAACACTCTGGTTTTATTCCTTTTCAAACCCATTTAAATTCAGGCGTCATGCTCTGTCAAACTTCGCTTCCCCCAAAAGCCGCATGCACCGGCTTAGGAATGACATAAAAATGCATGTATGCAGGATTATAACAATGCAAATAACCTCTGGTACTCATTACTTAGCAGATGGTTTTCATTCAAACTGACGTACAGTACACTAATTTCCTAGACGGTCCCGTAGGAGAAGAGTTCGGTTAAGTGCTTTGCTCAAGGGCACAGTGGAGGCCTCTCTGTAATACTTCACAGGTTCACCAGCTTTGTTAAGAGCTTTAGCCACTAGACTGATCGCACACCACACTGCACCTTTCCAGAATGAGAGGAAGCCAGTGGTGTGAATCTGTGAAATCTACAGGACTTGAGGCATTGAGTGGCTGGAAAGGACAAAATGTGAATCTCAATCAGTAAGTTTGTTTGAAAAGAACTTACATTAATATTTAAATTATATTTACATCTGTACCCAAGAACAAAATTGTTTGTCGTACCAATGTCCAAAAAGTGCTAAAAATCAAACATCGAAACTCATTAATATTACAATGAACTTCACAGGCTAAATATTAAGCGAAGATATTAACATAAAATAGGCTAAATATGAAAACAGGCAAGAATGGTTTCTAAATGTCTATTTAATTTTGATAGACTGATTCGAATTCATTTTGTTTCATGCTGTAGGACAAGGGTTTTCAAGCTTTTCAATGTCAAGGACCTCTAAACGTAAAGCTTAAACATATAACCCCTAAATATGATTGTAAAATCCTAAATTACAAAGCAGATAAACAAGTTATGGAAATGTTTGGAGCAATTATCGAACTAAATCACATTAAATCTCATGATTTCCAACCAGTCTATAATATATAGCAAAATAAAAATTATATATATATATATATATACACACACACACACACACATATTTGTTTTTTATGTGCTAAAATATTTTTTTTTTATATTTTTATTGAATATATTAATGTATCACATTAATTGGCAGCAACAAGATTTTTAAATGTTTTTTTAAAGAAGTCTTTTCTTCTCATTAAGGCTGCATTAACAAAAAAACACACAGAGAAAAACAATAATATTGCAAAATATTATTACAATTTAAAATAACAGTCTATTTTTATATCTTCAGTTTCACATGATAATTCAGAAATCATTTTAACATGCTCAATTGTTATTATTGTTGGAAAGAGTTGTGCTGCTTAATATATTTTGGGAAACTGTGATACTTTTTTAGGATTCTTTAATGAACAAAAAGAAACAGCATTGGTTTATAATAAAAGTCTTTACTGTTGTTTTTTTAAATCAATGTAACACATATTTGCTGTGTTACATTGAAAAAAAAAAAAGAATAATAAAATACAGACCAAAAGTTATCATGATTTCTATGATTAAAAATGTATTTATTATTACATTATTAATGTATTATTATTTATCATTATTATTTTTTTTGCTTTTTATTTATTAAAAAATCCTGGAAAATTCAATCACAGGTTGCAAAAAATATTAAGCAGCACAACTATTTGCATTTCACAGACCCATAAAATACTTCCCTGGAACAACCTTTAATGCCAAAATATAAATATATAAATTCATATAAATATGAAATATTTTATGGATTTAAAAAACAATATTATTATTATTGCATTTCAGCAAACAAAATATATTAGGATATACCAGCAAATAATTTTTGGATTGTCCCATGACCTTTAACTATAATAATTTTGGTAGAAGCATAAACCCCAAAACAATTCAATACTCTAGCAATAAAGATATGCTTTTTAAAATGAGGGAAAATTGAAGAATGTGCAAACATATGGACATAAAAGAAAGTAAAAGAGACATCACAAGAGAGTCCCAGAGAGAGTAAGCTTACCTTTTGTGTGTAAAATGCCTTGACCTCTGGCAGGATTGAATCAAAGTCTCCATTTATGTAGTCTGGGACAAAACTTCATGGGAAGAGAGAGAGAAACCGATGAGAGAGAGAGAAAGCGGGAAGAGAGGGTGATGGGTAAAAAGAGCACAATTTGTAAAGCCATCAGATCCTTTATTCATGTGAAATGAAGGTGCATCTCTGACACGGGCCATGGAAAGCTTCAGTGACAGGACCCCACCAGAGCCATTCAACGCCTGCCAGTCACAGCACTATCTGTCCCCAGTCATGACAAAAGCGACACAGACAGCCTCTTGACACAGTGAGGGGTTGAGAGAATTGATGCAGGCTGCACTATACCTCACACCAAACTTCTGCAACATAGATTTACGATATATATAGAGGCAATGACAAGATTTTCTTCGCTTAGATGGGCAGAGTATTCATTTTGAGAAAGGCAGATCATGTCGCGACTTCTTTCGTTTTATTCCCTGAGAGCAGAAAGGCAGCGTTGGTATCGGTAGGCATTAAAGCATAAAGACTTGATGTTACGATTTCATGCTCTGCTGGGCGGTGCATGTAGCCACTGAATGAGCAGAGATGTGCCGCCGAGCTGGTTTAAGAGTAACACCGCAGCGGATTACAGGAGCGCTATCTTATAACAACAAATATAGCTATGTTATAAACGGGTAGTGTGGGGAATAAAAGCCAATTCAATGGCACTAAACTTACACTAAGTATGCTAAGGCAATCAACAATATTAGTAGAATTTCCATTTTGATATTCACTGTTCTTTTAGCACTTTTAAGCAACAATGGGAATCCTATTCTTTGATTCACTTTAAAAGGACTGACTCAAAAGAGTCATTAGTTCAGGAATCAGACTACATTGGTCACTCTGTATCATTCTGATTCAATAAAAAGAAATGAGTCACCAGAATCATTCATCTTGGAATTGGACCCTTACACAGAATCTGTTTGATTTACAGAAAAGAACACACTCCCAAGAACAATTTGTTCAGGAGTCAGACTTCACTGGTTGGCCTATAAAGTTTGATTCCCTAAAAAGATCTGACACACATTGAGTCATTCCTTTGGGAATCAGATTACACTGACCGCACCATGCGTGTTTGATTCATTAAGGAGAACCGATTTGTAGACTCATTCATTCGAGAATTAAAGTACATTTGTCACACTGTATGTTTTTCATTCATTAAAGAGAACAGGTAAAACAAAAAAGCCATAAAAAGAAGAGTTGCTTTGTGGAGTCATTTGGAAACCGGACTACGCTGTTTGCACTGTATCTGTTTGATTCACTAAAATAATTGACTTACAAGAGTCATTTGTGTTTAGGAATCAGAGTATATTGGTCACCATGTTTTTTTTTTTATTCAGTAAAAGAACTGACTCACAAGAGTTATTTATTTGGGAATTGATCTTCTCTGGTTCTTTTTTGTTTGTTTGTTTCCTGATTCAGTAATTTGCTTAGGAGTTGAACTAGACTGTTTGTATGCGTATCTTTGATTCACTAAAAGCACTGACTCACAATTGTCATTCTTTTGGGAATCAGACAACACTGGTCACAACGTATATTCATCAAACAGGTGGAAAAGAGCCATTTGTTCAGAAATCAGACTATACTGGTCATGCTCTATATGTATATGATTTGCTAAAAAGAAGAATTGCTTTGAGTCATTTATTCAGAAATTGGAAGTCACTTCTTGCACTGACTGGCTGCCCCTTCCAGGGTCGTGTGGGAGTCTCCCAAGCCCTTTAGGCCTCTAGGCTGGGACTCTGACCACTGGATACCAGGACTGCACTACTTCAGTAACTGGAGCACTGGGACGTCTGAGAAGACGCACAGAAGTCAGCCTTACCATAGCTGGTTAAGACGAGACACATACAACATAACTTTCAATGCATATGGAAAATTGATTTGGGTGATTGAATCCTCATGGACGGCAAACCGTGGAATACCACATGGGGCCCCAGCCCTCTGGCGGTTCTCAGAGGATTCATCGCATCTGAGGTCCTGAAGCTACGTGTCCGGTCTACGTAACATCTAAGTGCTCAGATGGGACAAAGCAACAGTAGGGCTGGGTCTGCCTCCTCCGAGGGCAGCACTTGGAGGGTCACCACTTGGTCTCTGAATGGAGTCGTGGGAACCTTGGGCACATAGACGGGCCGTGGCCTCAGTGTTGCCTGGGAATCCTCGGGCCTGAACTCTAGGCATTAATCATCGACTGAAAATGCTTGCAGGTCCCCTACCCTGTTGATGGAGGCCAAGGCAACAGGAGCAAAGTTTTCATTGAAAGAATATTCAGCTCTACTGCAGGCAAAGGCTCAAATGGGACCTGTTGTAGTGCTCTTAGCACAAGAGACAGGTCCCAAGAGGTAGGGGCCAAGGGGGATTAAACCACCTGGCCCCCCTAAGAAATCTGGTGACCAGGTCATGTTTACCCACAGATCTGCCATCTATGGGGTCGTGGTTCACAGCGATGGCAGCCACATAGACTTTGAGGGTGGAGGGAGACAGCCTTCACTCCAACCCCTGCTGTAAGAACAAAAGCACAACTCTGATCGGGCATCTTGTGGGTCCTTTCATTGAGAAGAACACCACTCGATGAACAGGTTCCATTTCAACGCGTAGGCAGCTCTAGTTAAAGGCGCTCTCGCAGAAGTATCAACTACCGCTTGGGGTAGGTCACCTAGAACCTCCGCATCCCGTCCAGGGGCCAGACATGGAGTTTCCAGAGGTCTGGACGCGGGTACCAAAGGGTGCCCCGTCTCTGAGTCAGTAGATCCTTTATCATTGGAATCGGCCAAGGAGGGGCTGTCACAAGGATCATGAGTTCGGGGAACAAGGTCCTGGTGGGCCAATAGGGGGCTACCAACAGGACCTGCTCCTTGTCCTCCCTGACCTTGCACAGGAACTGTGCTAGAAGGCTCACTGGGGGAAACGCATATTTGCGCAGGACCTGCGGCCAGCTGTGTGCCAAGGCTGCTGAGGGAACTCGCGACGGTCTTCTTCCCACAGCAGGAACATGACTTGTCCACAAACGCCGCCTCAGCGTGTTCGAGGCCCAGACACGTAAGGCAGCACTTGCGACCATCGCCAGGTAACGACTGCATCCAAGGGCGCACGGATGGTACGACATCCTTAAAAGGACGCGTTTTTAAAAAGACGAACCACCCGTGAGCTTGCTCATTTAGCTTTGCTCTTTTAGTAGCTAATGAGCGCTTAATCCGCTGCCTATTTAGACTCGCACTGCGATCAGGTGCAGCTGGATGTTAATTGGTGGTTTTCATACACGCAGAGTAGATTGGTTATCTCGAAGCAAGATTCCTGACTTGGAGTGACCGACTGAAAAGGAACTCACTTGTTCAGGAATCAAGAGAACACTGGCCACTTTTAATCTGACATTGGTCCATTTAAAAGAAAGAAATGTTGTGCTGTCACTAAATAGTAAGCTCATTGAACTATTTTACCAGACTATTTTAGTACTATATTCTGGGGAAAAACAAACACTCTAAAAATGTTTACAAATGTGAAATTAAACATAGTTCTGTAATTTGTGCCCCTGTGGATCATCTAGAAAGCGTCTGATCCAGGGTTCAGTGTGTGAGAGAAAAGCAATTCAAAGCAACAAACGGTTTTAAAGTTCCTGTTGTGTCCTCTCCAACAGACTCCCAGTTAAACAGGAACCCATAAATAACCCTCAGCATTGACAGTTCTGCGGCCACATTAAGGTGAAGCTAAATGAAACCCTTCCTTTTGACATTTTATCAGCAAAACAGCTCTGCCCACAGCAGAGCTCAAATTGGAGGCAAAATACACCTCTTTTACATTCAAATTAAAGTGTCACTTAAAGTTAATCGTAATGCAGGGACTATACGTCGTCAGAAAGAACTCAATTTGCACCGGCACAGAGAAAATTTGAATTAAGAATTGAAGTAATTCCAGAAGGTCAAGACCAAAGCCAATGGGAGAGCGTGAGACCAGACACCCTGTCGCATCAGATGCTTCATTCATTTTGTCACAGACAGACCGACGAGATCACAGTTATTGCTCCGGCTTTCTAGTTTTTTCCTTGTTACACACACTAAAATAACATCGATGGGAATGTAGGGAGGTGAAAACTGGGCTCCCAAGTGACATTCAAGAACAAAACTACATGCAAATCCTTAAACGTCTTGTATTTTGATGCAGCCTGTGTTTGCTAATAAACGATGGGACTGTTCATCAACAGGGGAGCTTCATATTGGCTTCATTTCACGAGGCACAAATCTTGCCCTATTTTTTACGTCAATAAGCCCACTCAGGACTTAAATAACAGATCGCCTGCTTTATGCCTGGCAGTTTCACACACCCCTCAGAATATCAAGAGACCTCTTCAGCTGTTGCTTCATTACAGACAGTCTGGTGAAATCATAAAGCCGCCCCTCCTGAGTGCATCATCTGAACAGACGATCAGCTTTTGATTATGCCTCAGAGTTCATTTTTGACTCCTTCATAATCAGCAAAGGTCACACAAGTACTTCAGAATCACTAAGCCCGCACAACACGTACCGAGCTGGAGTACTGTACATTACTGTGCCACCGTAGATGACATACTCTGCGTCCAAATAAGAATACTTCACTTTCCTGCTACATGCATAGTTGCGGTAATGATGACACAAGTCCCTGATTATGCAATGTTAACAAATGCACATGTAATTTTTTTTTTAAGAATTTTATATGTGGATAGACATATGGATAGACATTTTATGTGTTGGATAGACATATGTGGATAGACATATGGTCTGAAATGATCATTACTGTCGGAAAAGATTTTACAGCTTTAACATTCATTGTATAATGTATATTTTTTTATGCAATTGCATCATTCTAAACCTGCTAATGTTTTTTCATTAAAGTTCACTTTCAATATAATAATATTTAGTTGTCTTATTAATATAGAAGTCTTTTACTCTCACCAAGGCTGCATTTATTTGTTTTAAAATTAATTTGATCATTTAAAATGGCCATGTTCTATTTAACAAACATATTAAAATGTAGTATATTTATGTATTTATCATAATCTTTTAAAAATCATTGTAAAATTCTCTCTCTCTCTCACTCTCTCTTTCTCTCTCTCTCTATATATAGTGCTGTCAAATGAGTAATTACGATTAGTCAACATTACAAGAAAATATTTTTTAAAAATGCTGTATGTGTTAATATATATATATAGTAAAAATCTTTGTAACTGTCTTTACAGTCACTATTGATCAATTTAATGCATTCTTTCAAAAGCATTAATTTATTTCAGAAAAAAATCGTACTGACCACAAACTTTTAAACAGTAATATAATTTAATATAACATATTATAATATAATTAAAGTATGAAAGTCAGAGGAAGAAACTCTAATTGACTTTAACAGTAGTAGATTTAAGAAAAAAAAACAAAAAAAACTTATCTAACAGTTACCCAGAGAGCAATCAGTGTTGATAAATCCAGACAGTCTGAGACTAGAAACCTGTTCTATAATAATGGTCGATACCATCTGCAAATGGCAGAATAAAGCATAGTATGTTTCATGAGCTCCAAGCAATAGCGTGTTCACTGCTTCAGTTCAAATAAAGCTGAGCTTTCTAAACTAATCAAAGTGCTGGGAAAGGTCAATGCGGTAATTACATTTAAGGCACTGTGAGATAATAACAGGATATGTCTTGATCTGGGCACCAGCTTCTCTGAAGATTTCTCTCCCTGTCAGCTCTTGTTTGCACAGGAAGATTAAAAATGAATAATCACTGTGGATGCATGTAATTAGGCAAGGCCAGAGGTCTGCCAGACATATGAAATGTGTTCCGGTCCTGCATCAAAAAGACTTCTGGGAATGTGCAGTCGCTGGTCTAAACCAATCAGCTTTTGCTTACAAATGAGTCTAAAACAACAACCAGATGCTACAATGTGCGGCCTGATTTGCAAGTATCATTAGATACACATTGTAGGTTTTGGTCAACTCAACAATTTTCACACAAAAACTAAAAATCTGTCATAATTTACACATGCTAATGTCAAGATGATGAAAGCAAATGAGGACTGGAAAGATCAAGTTTTAAAATGACACCGAAAAATCCTAAAAGTACCTCATTAGTGTTTCAAATGACTTAGAGTGCAACATTTCAAATCTTATGATGTATCTTGTGTCAGAAACAGATCACATATTAAGTTGTTGTTCATTGACATTCCTCTCTTGCAGTGATTTAGCAAATGATCACTGAGTCTTGAGTCAAACCTGACAACTGAATCCGTTCTATTAATGAACAAACCACTTACCATGCTTTGTGAACCATAATCAACAGATTTAAAACCATTTTTATGGACTGGACCAACTCATTAGTCAGAAACCAAATCAAGTAATTACTAGATCTAAATCATTCAGAGAATTCTTTTGAACTGAATCAAAAAAAAGAATCTGTTCAAATTATTCAGCTTTGAGAGATCAACTGATTCACTACAAACATCTGAATCACGCAAACCACTGTTATGATCTCAATCAACTAATTCACTTAAGGATCTGAATCGTTCGAATTAGTTTGAGAACTGAATAAAGCAACTAATTAACAAGATACTGTATGAATGATTCAGAGCTAGATCAAATTATTTAAGACCGCTTTCGTGAACTGAAGCAATTGATTCATTGAAAAGATTTCAATCATTCAGATAAACTTTGTACATTTGATCAATCGAATCATTAAAAAGATCTGAATTATTTAGATGGAATAACATGAGGGTAAGTAGATGACAGCAATGTTATTTTGGTCTGAATGATCCCCTTTATTTCCTTTAAAATATAAATCCCTCCATTTCATCAAAAAAAACACTCCATCTGTTGATGATATTCATTTCATCAAATATGGAATATTTTGCTTGTTGCTCAGACCCAATTAATTTCCAGCGAGTAGATATTCCCTAATGACACCGCATATGGCTAACTGTCTGGAGAAGGCTTCCATACTCTCTTCTGGCAGCTCTGAATAAAATCTACAGATGACAACAAAAGCATACGGAGTAATGCAATGACAGGTACAAGAGAATTGATGGATGTGACATGGAACAGGGCCTGCTGTATGTGTGCATTCAAAAGATATTGTTTATTTTTTGGAACGTCCTTTGAGGTGTCTTTGGCAGTGCTGCTGCAAGCTGATAAGCTCAAAACAACAAGCTTCTGACGATGGCAGTCGAAACATACTTTACAGGCAGAGCGCTGAATGGATCATTAGCTCCCTACGAAGACATTCTCACTCTCTTAAATATGCGTGCCGTCACAATAAACCAGCTGTTTTGAAGCAGAAGCTCAGTCTATTGTGTGCAGCTAATATATCTATTTTATCTTCTCATTTGCTGTGTTATCAATCCTATTTAAATCCATAAAATGTTATTTTACTGGCTCAAGCTTCTTAACAACAGTATGATGCTTATTCATTTCAGATTTAAACAGTTTTCAGTAATTAAAGGATATTAACAATCATTGTGTTGCCATAAAAGTACTTTTTTTTAACAAATATTTGCGTTAATCCGAACCGATGGAATTATGAAGATTATTAATGCACCATTTGCTTTTGTTTTAAAGTTCCTAATGTTAATTAACAGACTGTTCGCCCAAAAAGAAGATATTTTAAAGAACGCTGGTAACAAAACTATGGAAGCCAATGGTTGCCAGCAACTGTTTGGTTACCAACATGTTTCCAAATATTTGCTTCTTATGTTCTAGTAAAGAAAGAAACTGTTACAGTTTACTGAGTACATGATGAGAGAATCTTCATGTGGGAAATTAAAATACAAATGGGGCACAATAAGATACTTAATGTTTAAAAAGTATAAATAAACAATATGCATATGTACATGATTTTATTGTGGGAAAAAAAAGCTTTTTTCCCTGTACAATTGTTCTATTTTGTTACAAAGAAGCCATAATGCCAAAACTTTAAAACCAAAAATGATAAGCCTCATATATGTGTTTTTAAATCCCCAAAACTGTTAACATTTACTACAGTGAATTATTATGCCACATGCTCTCAAATGAGCAAAATTTGTAAAGGCACTAAAAGTATCACTATCTTGATACAACTATATGCTATATTCCTTTTTTCATTTTTTTAGGAGCTTAACAACTAAAAGTATGTTTAGGTGCCTAAATAACAACATAGGAATTCGGGAATACCATGAGGGTGAGTAAATAATGACAGCATTTTCATTTTTAAATAAACAAATGCACCAGTATGTCTCAAGTCCCATCGCACAGTTGTGATTTGGTGTATGGAGAGTCTGAGACTCAGCGTTATTTTTAGGTTGTGGAACAAAAAAGCACCCAAACAAAAGAAAACAATTGTAAACCGCTCTGGAGAGGAGAGGTACCCAATTTAGAGGCCTGGAGATGAATCTGGCCTGTCAGGCACTGACAAAAGGTGATGGATTAGGAGTTAAGTCCTCTGAAAGCACTCTGGCAAGCGGGATACTCCTGAGGCCTCCTGCAAGTCCAGCCATTCTGAGAATGAACATGTGCACTGACACCAGAACTTGACATCTCCAGATCCATCTCTGCCCTCCGAGTCAATCGTGATGGGAGCCAAAATAGGGTTCTCACCTCTCGCGACATCCCTCCGTCAGCCGGTACAGATGATTGGCACCTCCATCTGCACATGCGCGAATCTTGGCTGAAATGGGGGGAGAAAAGAAACAGGATCTGCTTAGATGAATCCTTGATGGGCTTCATTGCAACTCAGATCTTGACGTACAGATGAGTGAAGAGACAAATATCATTGAAATCACATTAAACGGCTATACGTTTGAAGCCATTTCAGAGCCCATCTCGGTAACTGCTGACATGCTGAAATGAAAACAAATAGATTATTCTAGATCATGGCCTGGCTGACAGTAATGGCTCCCTTGTGCCTTTCGCGAAAGCACTAATCATTTCTGGATGAAGGTCAGTCCGTCCTGTCAGGATCATCATCGATTCTGATAAGCATGGTGAGCCTTGTCATTTTCAAGGTAAGGCCAATGGGAAGCTAAATCCAGTCAAACAGGCCACTGGTTTTGATATGACAGTCAAATCTACATAATGAATCTTGATCGGCAGTGTGTGTGATATTACATGTACTATATCATTTAATGATGTCTTTAGGAATGCGCGTTATACGAATGTTTTTCAAATAAAAATATACAATATTCTAAAACAAATTTTTATATGTACAATAAACTTTATATGTATTACATATAACAAACAAACTCACACACACACATACATATATAAAACACCTGTTCAATTTCTCATTAGTGCAATTATCTGATCAACCAATCACATGGCAGTTGCTTCAATGCATTTAGGGATGTGGTCCTGGTCAAGACAATCGCCTGAACTCCAAACTGAATGTCAGAATGGGAAAGAAAGGTGATTTAAGCAATTTTGAGCGTGGCATGGTTGTTGTTGCCAGACGGGCCGATCTGAGTATTTCCCAATCTGCTCAGTTACTGGGATTTTCACGCACAACCATTTCTAGAGTTTACAAAGAATGGTGTGAAAAGGGAAAAAAATCCAGTATGCAACAGTCCTGATGGAGAAAATGCCTTGTTGATGCTAGAGGTCAGAGGAGAATGGGCCGATTGATTCAAGCTGATAGAAGAGCAACTTTGACTGAAATAACCACTTGTTACAAC
>JAUMHQ010000090.1:8433914-8444954 GCA_032361165.1 Enteromius paludinosus | reverse complement strand
TGTCCATGTACTGAACTGTTATTATTCAACCATGCCAAGGTAAATTCAGTTTTCCATTCTATGGCACCTTTAAAGCAGTGTTTATGATTGTTTCAATGATGCAGAGTCGACTTTTTCTTTTGAGAGAATAACTTTATACACTTTCAGATTCAGAAAGTTCTCATTCACTTATAGCTGTGTTACACACTGCATTGAAGCCATGTCCTATATAAAACATATATAGGACACTTGAAAAAAAAAAAATCAAAATTCTTATTAGAAATTACTTTTCCATTAAAAACTGGAAAAAAGGAATTGTCCACTAAAAAGGGAACAATCACTGAACATGTGCTCAGTCCTAGGCCATCCCAGATGTAGATGAGCTTGTTGCTTCAATGGAATATGTTTGGAGAAATTTCACATTAAATATCTTGTTCACCAGAAAATCAACTGCAGTGAATGGGTGCTGTCAGAATGATAGTCCAAACAGCCAATAACAACATCACAATAGGCAACAAGTTTACAATTTTGGGAAACTATTTTAAAATTTTCAATGCTCAAAAGGTTTAGATCAGAAAATATGAATAGTTCCACAATAACTCCTTTGGCATGACTGGAACATGTATTTTTAAATGTACCACAGTCTAAATATCTAGAAAAGGACACAAAGCAGCACCATAATAAATATTAATTTGACGTTATGTACTATATTCAAAATCCGAACACACTTTCCTATTCACCACCCATCATGTCTCAAAGCATTGCGACTAATATCAATGAGTAAGCTTATTGATATTGGTCATCAAAGTGAAACTTATCAAAGTCAATGCTCTGAAAAACACAAATTTTATATATTTTTTTAAAACTCCATTAAAATGCACAAGGAATGAAAGCTCACAACAGGAGGTAAGCTGGGGAGCCGCTGTGTGCGTGTGGGCAGTCTATATACCAGGGCACGTCACATGGGGCAGCGGTGGAGTCTCGACTCCTTAAATAAATCTCTCTTGTGGTAAAGGATGATTGGAGCATGCTGGGCTCAATACTCATTGAAGTATATTTAATAGGACTTAATTGCTCCCACAAGCTCAGTTAATGTTTAAGTGCTGGATGATGCTGTCTCTGGCTCTCCTTATTAGGGTTTGGATGAGGTCCTTAATGACGATTCAATTGTTTGGTCAAGATTTAAAATGTTCCTCATTATCACAGCAGGCGTTCACTAAATCCAGCCACTACTGAATTCTAATTGAAAATAAACTCTGATTTATTTTATATAGTAGACGTGGAATATGGTTATTGAGATGTGGGACGAAAGATTACAAGTCTAGGTGTAACTATACCATGTAACTATACCAAGCAACAAATATAGCAAGACACTGTTGTGCTATTGAAACTACATGATTCTCCTGTTTTCTCATTTAATTTGCACCACCAACTGACTCTGCTTTAGAAATAACACAGTCATGTTGTTACGATTGCACTGCGACATGATTAAAGTTATTTAAGCAATATGAAAAAATAATCAGGTACATAGCTGCGTTAATATACTGACTGACAACTTTATGTATGATCTATGTCTGATTGAAGAAGTTAACATTGAATAACTAATATTTTAGACACAATATTTGGTCATTTCTTGGTTTATCTTTGCTCAACGAAGTAGTTTCAAAGTGCAATTATTCATTTGGTATGTGGAAGCAGTAGACATTCGTGAATCAATCCATTTTCGAATAAATTGGTTTAATGAATGGTTCAATGACTAATAAAAAAATGGTTTTGGAACCAGATACTAGCATACTTCGCTTACTACTTTTATGATATATATCAATAGCAGAATAGCATGCTAGTATGGAATTCAGAATTTGGCATGTAACTTGATTCAGGCCATAATTTTCTTTCTATGGCAGAAACAGTTATGCTATTTCGAATGTCTTTAATGAATTGCTTGAGTGAAATATTTATTGATTCTCTCTTAAAGATAGAGGTGCATCTGAATATGCATACTTCTTACCTTTATAATAGGTGATGAACAATTCTGTAAAAAAGGTAGTATGTCCGAGTTCCCAGTATTTCTTGTTTGCTGTTCTGTTAAAGAACTTGATGTCTCATTCAGTACCCTCTGAACCCTCTTTATGTCCCATTTGGGATACTGTAAATTATGGACTGTTTTTGTTGTTGTTGTGATGTAAATGCAAGTCTGTATACCTCTTATCTGAATAAGAGAGAAAACATACAGTAAAGATCCACAAAACTGGGAGGGAGTTATTACATCATAGCACCATGTGTAGCCTGCCATGTCAGAGCTCCTCAGGGTGCTGGATTTCCTATAGTGAAAGATTCTGTCTCAAAACAAATCAAGGGAGTACTCATGCATTGAGCTGACACACAATTATTGGGACTATCTTACAACACCATCATCCATGCATGTAACAATGCATTTGAATATGTTTGAACAGGATCAAATAGGGTCAAATTATGTACATCCTGCATAATCAGAGGGATCTGTTTCAGACAGTAAATCCCGCAAGAATTCACGTGCATAGAAAGCAGTTGGTGATGATACAGGCTGTCCCCTACAAGTGGATAGAATCATCGATCCTTATAACAGCATGATTAGACTGATAAAATGAATTGCTTATCTCATCCAGAACCCATCATTAGAAGTATAGAGAGCATATTTCTGCACTCTCAGAAATAAAAGTACAAAAGCTGTCACTGGGCCTGTACCTTTTCCAAATGTACAGGTTTGCACCTAAAGGGTCCATTTTGGTACCTTAAAGGTACATATTAGAACCTAATAGGTACAAAAGTGTACCTTTTGAAAAGGTACCGCCCCAATGACAGCTTTTGCACCTTTATTTCTGAGAGTGTATGGTGGACAATATTTAAAGTCTGCATGAAATGAAACTTCAAGGTGCAAAATTATTGGGTTGGTACTATTAATTAATGCTGAAAACAAGATTTTAACTGTCAATCGTTGACCTGACACAACTTTGAGAATATGTTTCCAAACTAACTCTTAAAACTGAAAGTTGCATATTGGCATCAGCGATGCCATGGAACCTTTCTTTGTAGTAAAATGTTCTTTACACTTAGTAATTGTTTACTGACAATTTATTTGGGGAACCAAAGATTTTTCTTCTACTATGAAAACCCCCTTTTTGAAACCTTTATTTTTGAGAATGTGGTACCAAACTCTTAAAAAAAAGGGTATTTACGCATGAAGACAGCACATTTCATTGGACGAACTGCATCCATCCCTCAAAGCCTTGTTTTCAAGGGTGAAAATCCTGAGGTCTATTGATCAGTGTTACCATTTCCATATTTCAGATCTTATACGAAGTTAGAGGAACTGTAGCAATATGGATTTGACTCGCTGTCTAATTTCATATTTCTATTGTCTCGGCTGTCAGTTTTATTCATTGACGTAATAAAATTGGAAACATCTGTCGCTGGTCCATCTGTCCACTGTTCAGACAGGCGAAAAATGAGTGTGCGAAGCATCAGGCTCTTCATTATTACTACATTTATGGTCAGAGATTTGGAGAAACTATGAGCAGTGGTTCAGGTTTACAAATCAGATTAAACAGAATTTTGGCTAAGTGCTGCTGAAGAAGAATTTTAGAGACACAAAAAAATAAAATAAACCACTGTTTTATGTAACGTTCGGTGTTCGTGGAGAGACAAGGAGCTCTGGAGACGTGGAGTAAAATAATGATCTTTTAATTCAACAAACAAATAATATACAACATCCAAACATAATGGTTGACGGACAAGACTGAACTCAAAAGACAGAGGTTTTATACAGGTAAGGCTAATCACAGGACACGAAACAGCTGGGGAGGCAACAGGTGGAAGGGATCAACTAATAATACATCAAACACAGGAAAGACCATATGAGGGCAAACAGGAAGGAAGACATGAACTGAAACTAAACCAAGAATACACCAAAAACACAGACTTAAACAGACTAGACATGTTACATTACCTCTCCCTCCCGGAAAGGCGCACACTGCGCCGTAAGTAACATCAAAAACACAAAAACAAAGAAAAAGAGCAAAAACCGGGGAGGGGGGGGTGGGCACCCTGAATGCCGTACGGGGCAGAGTCACTAATGGCCTCCAGGGTGGATCCGGAGCCTTGGGAGGCCGTGGTGGATCTGGAGCCTTGGGAGCCGGATCAGGAGCTCTGGGAGGCCGTAGTGGATCTGGAGCCTTGGGAGCCGGATCAGGAGCCCTGGGAGGCCGTGGTGGATCTGGAGCCTTGGGAGCCTGATCAGGAGCCTTACGCGGCCATGGTGGATCAACAGGGGTCCAGTTCCAAAACCCCGTCCCGCCCACCCCTTCCAGGATCTTATCCATAGTGCCCCCCCAAAAAAATTTCTTGGGGAGGCCCGCAGTGGGAAGGCCAGGTGAGTCTGCTGGTGGAGGAGGATGCTCAGAAGGATGCTCTGGAGGGCGCACGGGGTGCGCGGCCGACTCTGGCTCAGGCAGTTCAACAGGCCCTGGAGGGAGCTCTTGCAAGGCAACGGGCTCTGGAGGGCGCTCTGGAAAGCGCACGGAGGATGCAGCAGACGCTGGAGGGCGCACGGGAGGCGCAGCAGACGCTGGGAGAAGTGCTGGCGTGGCAAGCTCACTGGCAGGAGCTAGCTCTCCCTGCCACAAATCCAGCACATGGCAGGTTGCTGGTACCGCTGACTCGGAGGAGCGTTCAGGCAGTGTGGCAGATTCTGGTCTGGCTGGCAGGCGCTTTCTGAGTTTGGGAACTGGTAGCGTGGCAGATACTGGCTGTAACTCAAGCAGCACGAGTTCAGGCAGGCGCTCGGGAAGCGTGAGTTTAGGTTGGCGCTTGGGAAGCGTGGGCTCGTAGCTGAGCGGGCAGAGCATAGTGGTGCTATCCGGGCTGGAGCAAACAAGATGGTGGGGGAGAGAAAGCACATTGGAGTCGCACATGGAGGAGCTTGGCTTGTGGCGAGTTGCAGCGTCTTCTTTCATTTGGATGGGACTCAGACTAACGTAATCAACAAAAAACGTGGAATGATTCAAATCAAGGACTAAATTTAGAAACTCAATAACGGACTTCTGACAATCTTCAGGAAGGATTAACTTAAATAACTTGTCATTGAGTCCCATCCAAACAAAAAGATTAATAGCAGATTCGCTGCAACTCACCAAATGAAAAATGCTCAAAACATCCTCGATGTACTGCTCCAATGGCCTCTCTCCCTGGTTGAGCTCAGACAGCTTCTCTTCGGCCCACGTCATGTTTCAGTTCTAGTTGGTCCGTCAATCTGTAACGTTCGGTGTTCGTGGAGAGACAAGGAGCTCTGGAGACTTGGAGTAAAATAATGATCTTCTTTTAATTCAACAAACAAAAAACATACAACATCCAAACATAATGGTTGACGGACAAGACTGAACTCAAAAGACAGGGGTTTTATACAGGTAAGGCTAATCACAGGACACGAAACAGCTGGGGAGGCAACAGGTGGAAGGGATCAACTAATAATACATCAAACACAGGAAAGACCATATAAGGGCAAACAGGAAGGAAGACAGGAAGACATGAACTGAAACTAAATCAAGAATACACCAAAAACACAGACTTAAACAGACTGGACATGTTACATTTTTCATTCTCCACTCAAAATGTTTCTTCCCCCCCAATATAAGTCTTCCATTACATTTCTCTATTTTTGTTTATAGTGGAGTGCCACTAACTCCACATCAATCTGAGATTTTGTCACCGGAAACAAATAGCACTTGTGTTGAGAGACAGTGCATTATGGTTCTCAGTCGACTGAAACTGCTAAAATTATGTTTCAAGTTGGTACCATTTTCAAGACCAGCTGAGGTGGAATTTATTTGTGAACAATGCAATGTTTGATATACGATCGATATTAAAGCAATGTGAGCTGTGAGATATCACCAATTTATCTCCCTTTTCAAGAACAATATACCAACAAATCAATATATGGCTACAAATGAGCACAACAACACTCACACAAAGCCTCTTATTGGTTTTGAGTATACAGTAAATCAACTTTGTTCCTTTAATTGGAAGAGTGATGAATATATTTCAGGGTGTATTGCTGTTTAGCTGACAGTGAAGGGCAGTGAAGATGCACCAGTGAATGTCTGGATCTTTTGTAATCGTGTCAGAGTAGAAAATGATAGATGAGGCACGTTTGCACACTACTTTCAATATGATTATCAGTGACATACTAATGTTTTCCTGCAGAAGTGACAAACAGCATACTTAGCTAGATGCATTCACTCCTTTTTTTGTTTGTTTGATCAGTGCAACTGTTTAGTGAAGGTTGGTTGGTAAAACTGGATATTGGCTGTAAGTTGTGAGATCAAGTATAGCTTTTAGTATTATATGGACTAAACCAGATGCTTGAGAAGGGATTTAAATTATTGAGCACAGACCAAGATTCGGCCCTTTTGGCTCGAAATGAATTGCTAGCTTCAAGTGAGAGGTAAATTCTAGTAAATACTGTGGCTTACACACAGATAAACCCTTACACACAAACACACAGACACAGAGAATTATTGAATGCGAGCACATTTCCCCCTATAAATCCAGATTAATGACAAAAGCTCTCAGTAAACAGCAAAAGTGCTCTGACAGCAAAAAGAACCATAAAGCTTGGAGGACAAAAGCCAACTGTTAAGCTTTGCTCCGTAGAGAACATGTGTTTGGCCCATATTCATGTGTTCTGAATTGCAATTCACTCTTATATCACTTTAACCATGCTGCTTTGGGCAGCAGAAGATGATGAAAATCAATAGTTAAAAAAAATGTAAGACTAAAGCATTTATATTCCTTTTACACCCAAATATATATATATATATATATATATATATATATAAAATCTGTTCTTTATCACACTAATTACATAGTTAAAAACTTTTTTATATTATGTAGTTGCGCCAGTAGATGGCAACAAATCTTTGTAAGTTAGTCTCTGAATCCTTTGCGGAATGTAACACAATGGACACAACTCTGAATGAAAACATCCTGCAAAATTTTAAAGCTGAAAGTGCACCGTGTATAAATTTATTGTCTGAACTCTAAATCATTGAAGCGAGTCATTTTTAAAACGCATCATGGAACATGAAACATCAGTACATTACCTGCCTATTTACTGGACTTTTCCTGTTGGTTCTGAATAAAAATTCTACTTGATTCTTTGCCACTCACAAACACTGCCTTTAAATGCCCCTTTCATGCCTTTTCAAATATGATCTTTCATGCAGTTTGTCATGTAGCTGTATGTGAACATAAACTACAGTATCTGCAAAGTTGTGACGCCGACAGTGCACAATAAATGAAGTTAGTGTCTATCAAAAAAAAAAGAGTCGGCTCACATTCGCCAAAACGAGTCGTCAGCAATTTGAATCTTTTTCTGTTACGGATCCACATCACAAAGTAACATATTTGCATAATGTCCGCCCACGTTCTACGTCACTAACAACTTGCCCGCCCACAAACAGTACAATTTCCACGTGGATTACATCATGTCAAGAAGACGCTGTATCCTATAAGTGTAAATTTGTTTTATATGCCATTCCGAAAGATTAATCTACAAAGAATGAGTGATTAACATTCTTTTATTTACTTACAAAAGTAAATTGCGAGCACTTGTCACGGTAGTCCTTGCTAACTAGTTGACGTATTCTCTCAGAAAGCACCTCTGGTAATGTCCGCTGTAGCGGTAGACCAATCATAAAGGACTGCGCCGTCTGACCAATCACAGCAGTAAGGGCTCACGGGAAGGCGGGGTTTAGACAGACTGATTCTTCGAACTGCTTCACACGAGTCGTTTACGAATCATTTAGGAATGGGGTCAAATTAAACCTAAAGTGTTTTTTGACCTTGCATACATGTAAACCTGTTTTAAGAGACTCAAAAAACAATATAAGCAACCTTTAAAATGGTATAGGGCACTTTAAATGAAATCGATCAACCACCAGAGGAGTTTAGGAAAATGACTGCTAAATGAATCTCTTGTGAGACGTAAAAAAATAAATGCATATTATAAAAAAACTAAATATGAACCTTTCATAACCCATAATAGAGGCACTTTAAGGAATGGATCAGCAATGGATCCTCTGAAATGAATGGGTGTCATCAGAATGAAAGTTCAAACATCTTATAATAGCATCATAATAGTTGCCAAACTATCCACCTGACTCTAGTTCATCAGCTAATATCTCGTGAACCGAAAAGCTGTTTGTTTATGTAAGTGCACCTTTTGTCGCATATATGCCACGTCGGATCCAGCTTATGTGCAACATAAGCATACATGAAAATGCCAATAATTAGCCAAACAATGGCACAAAATGAATGGGAACCGAATGAATGAGAATAAATGGAGGCAGTATTTCTCTCGCTGACCCTGAAAAGGTTTCCAAAGAAAGAGTGGGCAAACTAAGAGGGTGGTCTAATGAGCTGGATCTGTATGTTTTTTCGTGTGTATCAAGGCACCAGGAGAACAACCGTGAAAGGCTTGGTAGCGTCAGAAGCGTGGAAATAACAAGCGTGGCACTCGCCAGCGTGGTATTTAAAGGCCAGGAATGAAGCTCGCACGCACAATGCTCCAATCAGGCCGCTGCTTTTTTGGGAAATGCCGTTCCACTCAAATGCCTTTTGAAACCTCTCATTTCAAAGACAAATATGCTTGCCCTCTCATTTGAACCCAGTGTAATAAGATGTAAACAACTGAAACAAGAGTACAGCTCAGCAGATAAAACATGGCTATTCTGGGAGAGACTGCTGGAGACGAGAGATGACACCTTATCCTGGCAAGCACAAAATACCTTAAGAGAATTAAGAGGGAATTATGAGGATCCCGTAACAATGGTAAAGCATAACCGAGTAATTTCATTCGACTTTTGATGTAGCATTTTTATGGCATTCTGTTATGATTCACATTCAGTTAGTCATAATTAAGAGGAAAATATGTTGCACTCTTTGTTTTAGGTAGGATATATTGCAGCATGAAGAGGTGCTCTTAAATTGGTGCAAGTAGTCTATATTTACTAAACCTGTTTGATTCTGGAGCTATACAAGTGACTGCCTTTATTAGTGAGTGATTGAATCACCATTAATTGGAAAAATTTGGCTGAGATTAGCTAGAAACAGTGGTACTCTTGCCCATGTGACATGAGAGATATAAAAAAGGAAGCACCTGCTTCCTGCACAGGGCATGAAAAATAGTAGGAAATAATCTATATTTACAGTTAACTAATAAATGACTTCTGTCATCTGGCAAAAATACTGTGTCAGCTTAAGTTTTTCAGGTGTGGAAAATACATGCAGTTCAGACAGAACTCTCAAAAGTTTTCTTTTGAGTTGACTACCAAAGTCTCTGAAGGGGAGAAAAAAAATGTTTAAGCAGTCAAAACTTGAAAAAGGAGATCTTTCATGTCAGCCCTGTTGGCCTTCCCATGTTTCTGAGACTACATGAACAGCAGAAGGGGAAAATCTTGACCTGATATCAAAGGGAGGGATGTCCATAAACTCACAAGTTCTCAATGTCATTGGAAGCTTTTGAAGTCTGAAGGAAGAATGTGCAGTATGTTCGTTGTTGTCTGAGGTCTACTGGTACACTGAAGGATGTCAAGAGTGTAGTGGTAGGGACTGGCTGTTGCTGAGCTATAGCCCTGAATGTTTTTCCACATTTTCTATATGGTATTTTTCCTTGCACTTGCTTTATAGCATTTGAATTATGGGGTGAAAATCAACTCCTGTTTGCAAGAGAGACTAAATAACATCATAAAATAATTGCTAATAAAATGCCAATAAAATGATTGCTAATAAAATACCAATAAAATGGTTGCTGCTCATGAGTCATTCTGACACACATAACCATATAACACACACACACACACACACATAAATATAATAAGCCAACACTTGAGATGTAAGGTAAGTTGTACACTAGATTTTGTGCACACTTTAATCAATTTACATTTTATTAAGACCAAAAAATTGTGGTGTTTATGCAAAGGCTGTATTTAAAAAACCACATTTGTACAGCAAGTGCGTGATGCAACCCAAGAAAATGAGTTTGCAGCGCTAAGAACTTTTGGAACAGTTGGAAACTCTAAATATAAACTGGAGATAAAAATTAGAATGACAAAATATAAACTCAAACTTGCCTGATATAAACTCTGAATTACAAGATATAAATGCGGGATACAATCTCAAACTTACAAGATATTGTTATGAAGCGGACAGATGCTGAAGGCAAGTAAAATCAACAGTAACGTTTATTCACACAGATGAGTCCAACATATCGATATGAGCATTTCAACAGGTGAGTAAACAGTCTTTGAGATAGTTTGGAGAGTGGAAACTTGAACAATGATGATATCCTTTTTCTTTCACAGACGGAGACACCAAACAGAGACGAAGACCAAACACCACAGGTACGGAGGAGCACACTGGAGAAGATCCTGGAGACTGGAGAATGACAACACTGGAAGATCACAAGGACAGAGCAGGTAAGTAATACAGGAAGTATGTTCAGGTAAGTCGCTATGGAGTTAGCGTGAGTCCACTTCGCAGGAACGAGTTTGGAAGATGTGATCAATGTGGTGTGTGGTTTTATGTGGTTTGTGATTGGTGCTGGGATTGGTGTCAGGTGTGCAGACAGGTGATGACAATTAGTACTCGGGTGACTGGGATCGTAGTGAGGGAGTGACGGTGGAGCTTGGTGTGGATGTCACAGATATAAACTGAATTATGAGACAAACTTATAAATGTGAGATATATTCAGAAATGAAATATAAACATAACGAAATATAAATATAAACAATTAAAATAAAATTACTAGAAACTTGGAATTGTGGGGTAAAAAAAGGCAGAAATGTTGTGCTCAACTATTTTTCTTGCAAAATCTTTTATGGTGAGATAATTGAATTGATTGTTTGAATTGCACATTCTTTTGACAAACTGTTTGTTGTGCAAAATTAGAATGTACACTCAACAAAAATATAAACGCAACACCTTTGTTTCTGCTCCGATTTTTCATGAGATGGACTTAAAGATCTA
>JAUMHQ010000090.1:8393433-8407736 GCA_032361165.1 Enteromius paludinosus | reverse complement strand
TGTTTTTTAAGCCTTTTGAATTACGGGGACACTGAAAATGTCCTCATAAAACACCTACATATTGTAATACCTATGTCGTACCCTTGTCATTATGCAAATTTGTGTCCTCATAAACCACATAAACCCGCACACACACACACACATATATATATTTATATATATATATATGTATTCTTATTTATTTTTTACCACATATGACACAAAATCTTAAAGGGGTTATATGATGCTATTTTAAATAATATTATTTGGTGTTTTTTGTGCAACAGAATATGTTAACATGGTTTAATGTTCAGAAAATATATCATTTTTTAAATACTGTACATTATTGTAACTCCTCTATGCCCCACCTCTCTCAAACGCATCATTTTCTGCAAAGACATTCCTCCTAAAAGCACAGTCTGCTCTGAGTAGCCAGCTGACACAGTGCACTGTGATTGGCTGAACACAACAAACAGGCGTCGGAAATATAACGCCCCTTACCATAATGAGTTCAGCTTAAAAAAATAAATGTAAAGACAGTTTATAAAGTCCTTAGTTTTACCATCAGTTCCAGCCAGAAAGAGAAACTAACTGACTCTACTGTGATGTGACCCGGTCTCTCACTCACATGCGCGCACACACACACACACACACACACACACACACACACACAGGATGCAATGCACTATGAAACCCATTCATTTTAACTGCTTGCGCCATGTGAGCACAAAACTCCACATTTGAACAATCAATAGCAAATTCACTATAAACTAATAACAACACATACAGTAGTTGCAGTTGCTGATTCAGAAACGCCACATTATCAGAATTGACCAATTTTGATGTGGTTGACCTTTACACTTCCCTTTGTACTCTCCAAGGTTCACAAATATGTTGTCCATAAAACACGTTGCACAAATTTGTACATCTGGTTTGTGCTGTTGTCATGTAAGTAATCTTAATGATTCCTAACTGCATATAGTTACTTTTGGAGGTCTAGGTCAGCCTTCTCTTTTAGATCCTTTTGTGGGAGAGTCGGAGCTTTGTAACTCTCTCTTTAATATATTTGGTGAATTAAATATAGATATAATTCTGTTTTTTTTTTAGATTAAAAAAAAAAAAATGCTTTTATTCTAAAATGAAAAATGTGAACAATTAAGATCCTTGGGTTAAGATGGCTTCATCTATGTTGTCTTAGCATGGTTTTCTAACTCAGAATGTGATGATAAAACTAAAAAAAAAGATAAATACAACTTTTTAATAATGATTAGTGATATGCAAATCTATGATAAAATTAAAACCACAGCACAGGTTTTTTAATTGCTTTTTGTCAATATATCATCTGATATCAGTTGCTTTAGTAATTTGCAACACGTGAAATGTGTTAACTAACTTCTAAATCTAACTTTTGTTTGTAAAAATGCTGTCAAAATGTGCCTAATGTAATTTGCACCATGGTTATTATGATACAGTATTTTGCTTTGATTAAAAGTTGCCTGATACTCAAAGTGACACTGTTTTGTTTAGTCCTTGCAGTTATATAAGTCTTAATGGCCTTTGATTGTATTTCAGGGATTGCAGAAAGGTAAATTTACTGATGTCAGTTGCAGCTCATGTCTAAAGAGAGATGCTTGTTTGCACAGGACTGATAGTGCAAAAGCTTTAGTTTAAACAGTGAGGTCAACTCTGTGATAAATCAATAACTTCAAATGGAAGGTAATACGATTTAATTGCCCTCTTTGAAATATGGAGTTGGTAAGTATTAATGAATTCTTGTAGAAGGAAATTAATCAAGCCCCTTATCCAATTATATACCAAGCTCTGTCGTTTCAATCTACTTTATGCCTTTGGGCTTCCCCCTTAATTATTTTTGGTTATATTGCCTACAGGTAAATCTTAAAAAATTAATCTGAGCTGCCAGAAGTGCACATATATACAATTGGAGGTTGTCATCTCCTACTTGGAGGACTGCTAAGATGTTCAGATTCAATTTTCTAATTCATTCAAAGTTAATATGCTTAATTTACAGACCTCTGGATTAGAAAGGGATTAAAAAAAATCCTCCCACAACTGGTTATATAGTTAAATATGTTTAAATAATAGTCATCTTTGCTTTGTTCTGTAGGTTTTTCATTTCAGTGTCATGTTGTGAATAATGGAGCACATGCAATTATTTCTGAGGAGTTGGTTTGGAGTGTGTACATCTGGAAGATATGTTAATTTAACGTGCCACTTTGCTTTTTAATTGCTGGGACACAACAGTGTTGCTTATTCAAAAAAGCAGATTAATAACTACCGGTGCTGTCAATTTAGTCTGTGATTAATTATTAAAAAAGTAATAAAATGACATGTATACAAAAATAATTACCGAAATATTTACAAGTGAGAGAGGTGTGATTCAATTTACAGCGTTTCAAAGATTGACCATCATAAATCTGATTTAAGGATGTCATGAAGACTCTTAGGCATTATGCAAATACTCAGATGCAGTAAACCTGTGGAATGGGCTCCAGTAAAGTTTTAATGGCCCATTGTACATAACCATGTTGTTTGAAGATGTGAACTATTTCTAGTTTGTATGGTCTCTGTTGTGGCTCTGGTCAGTGCTGGTTCGTGTAGGAAGGGTGGAAAGTGTGTGAGTCAGGTACCCTTGGTCAGCCATACCCTGCCGCTTTCCTATCCGTGAGGGACTCTTGTGTGGATCAGGCCTAAAGCTTCTCTTCAGTCCTATCCATTATTCATCAGGAAGTCTCAACAGATGCCGCTTTCCATTTGATGCAGTTAGACGGGCATATGAAACTCTGTGAAATTTTGACACCCAGTGGCATAAGCATGTAAGAGTCTGTTGCTTTATTCAAGAGAATAGGCAGTTTCGATATGTTTGATAACAATGAAAAAAGATGGGAAACAAATTTCCCTCAGTAAATCGATCTAAGCACATTATGTACATGTTATGTTTTTAATCAATTTGCATTGAAAAATTTCAAGACGTCATATTAAATTGAAAATAGTTCCGCTTTTTTAAACCTTGGATTCTTTGCCTTTTCACTCCATCTATGATTATATATAGAAATTGGAAGCAATAACATATGTGAATACCCAAATGCATCAGATATAAGTTAGTTAAATTATAGCCTGGTTAAGACCTATAATTAGACTAGTCATCCTGGCAATTGAAAATATGTAATTTTCTATATCCCTACCTGAGATTGCATTAGATTTTAGACTAGTCTGAATGTAGAATTATGTTATTCAAAGTGATGCCTTGTACATTGCTGCGTAATGTAATGCATCTATAAGAATACAATTTTCTAATTCCCATTTGGGTATTCTTCATGTTATGAAAGATGACTGCAGCATGATTATATTCTACATGGTTTTGTGCGTGAATCAACAAAATCCCTAAAGACTAACATTTTTCATAAGCTTTCCTTTGTTTTTCTTTTCCCACTAAGCAGCACCCTTGTGTATTGTACCTCAGACAAATCAGCAAGTTATAGAATTTAAACTTCAACTAGGTCAGCTCATGACTGCCTTCCACTTGCTCAGAGCAAACATACAACTATGAATATTTACAGACGATGATATTTCTTCAATTTTTGTTTCCCTCTTGAGGTGTGGGCCAACAGCAATTGTGCATTGTATTACTTGCATTATTAGTGTGGGTGTATGTCTGGCAAGGTGTTTACTAAAGTCATTGGAATTCAGTGAGGGAGTTTAACTGGATATTTTGGCCATTGCTTGTTTACTCGAGCAGCATGTGAATATTTTAGCTTGGTTGTCTGTGCTGTCAAAAGATTTCTAAAAAGAATGGTTTCCTTAGACTTTGTTCTATCAAAAACAAAAGGTGATGCTGCATTAATAATTTTGACAAGACTCTTTGTGCTACTTTTTATGCAACATTCTAAAAATGGCATAATAAAAGAACTCAAAAACAGTCTATACAGCCTGTTTGCAATGTTTAAATCACTATTCACCAAAAACCTTGATCTTGACCAAAACAATAAAACACAATGTGCCAGATTTGACTTCATTGATGCAAAACGTCTCAGGTTACGACTGTAACCCTAGTTCCTTGAAGGAACGAGACGCTGCGTCACGAGACGCTATGGGGAACGCCCTCAGCGTGACGGCTCTAAATGTGTATAAAATCAGACCAATGAAATGGTGAGATGTCATCGGCCAGAAAGCATAAGAGCACATGGAATGCAACCGGCATTAGCTTTTGTCATTAAGCAATACACCGGTAGGGATGCCGAAAGTGTGGTGTCGAGACGCAGCGTCTCGTTCCTTCAAGGAACTAGGGTTACAGTCGTAACCTGAGACGTTCCTTTTCAGGAACGCAAGCTGCGTCACGAGACGCTATGGGGAACGAGATGCCCACGCCCCCACACTTGCAAGTCCCTACCTAGTGTGTGTGTGCCAACTCACCAAAGCACAGCAACACCAGGAGTGACTCGCAAGTCCAGTCCCTAGACCTGATCAAAGTGTGAGGAATAGACCATCCCGCAGCCGCACAGATCTCTTCCAAGGAGGCCCCTGAAAGCAGGGCCTTGGAAACCGCAACACCTCGGGTTGAGTGTGCTCTGACTCCTAGCCTCAGCAGGAGACCAGAGGACTCGCAAGACATGTTAATGGCATCCACAATCCAACGGCTCAAAGTCTGCTTGGTCACTGGAAAGCCCTTCTTCGGTGGACCGAAGCATACAAGCAACTGCTTAGACTTTTTCCACAGCGTAGATGGAGCCCTGGACTGGAGGAGGGTCTCAACAACCTCAGTTGAGAGACCTGTGGCTAAGAGTTGTGGTAGATATTGGACGCAGCTGCCATTAGGCCCAGTAGTCTTTGACACTCCTTGACAGTGAGTGACCGGCCTTCTTTCACTCTTGCGACTGACATTTTACTCAGTCAATGGCATCATCTTATAACCGCTTCAGGTCATCCCCATTACATAGTTTATAGGGACAGAAGCGGGCTGCGACGGCCACAAATTCAACACCTCGGTGTGGAAAATGGGACGAACATAACCCAACGAGCTCCACGGATGCAAGCGCTGCTCCGCCTCAACGATAGCGGGACTACAGACGCGAGACACGCAGGTGAAGGTTACTTCCCTCGGGAAGAAACCCTTGTAGGTAGCAGGATCAACTCTCTCAAGAGCCGCCCCCCGCCAGGCATCGAACCCGGGTCTCCCGCATGGGAGGTAAAAGTTCTACCACTGTACCATTTTAAACACATTCAGAAAACGTCATGCTGAGGGTGTTCCCCGTCTCGTGACGCAGCTCGAGTTCCTGAAAAGGAACACTGTAGATTCTTGATTGTTTTGTTACTGATCACTACATGCTAAATTTGGAAGTGTGAACAATACTGGCGATGAACTGAAATTATGGAAAGCGAACATGAACATACTCGGCTAAAACAAACACTGCTGATTCTTCCTTGTTTTGTAACCGATACTACATGCTAAAATTGGCAGTACAAAAAAAAAAAGAATGATTAACAGAAATTTTGGAAGGCGAAAAAATGTGTCACAAACAAATCCTGTTGATTCTGACATGTTTTGTAACCAATTAATAGACATTTGGAAGAGCAAACAATATTAATGATGCATCAAAATACTGGAAACCAAAAAATTATTCTGCCAAAAAAAAGTGAAGGCTGAAACACTGAAACAGCCATGTCTAAAACAGCACTTCTCAGATGGCCTGATTTGACTGTATATTTTATAATTAGATTTTTTTTCATTATTTTGGCTAGATTAAAACCTTTTAATTCATTCCATCACTAAACAGAATTTAAATATAGCAAGATTTTCCATTGAAGGACCCGTTAAATATCACACATCCTGTGATGTTGTAATGCTATCATAACTATAGCCTCGTGGCTCCTTGTAAATACTAGAGGTGTATGTCTGTGAATCTCTGAAGTGCTGGCAGTGTCCTGACTTTCCCTCCTCAGCTCTTCAAAGGCACACGACTCACTGTGATGTTCTCGGCTGCATCACTCACAGTCCCGCCGAGCGCCTTTGTGAACAGTTGCTATGGCAGTCGCCCGCACAAGACCCGAGCACAAATATTTTCAGGTATGATATATTGAAGAGCTGCAAGTCATTAAAAACCCCTCACCTCTCCTTCAGAGCAAACAGACACAGGTTGTCGTGAAAACAACCTCAAGGGTTTGGATAGCTACCGAACAGACCACATCAATTAAATAGCACACATAATAGGGGAGGCTGGGGCTGGCTGGCACATTTTATTCCAGGGAATATTTTTTAAGGTAGGTTAGGTGAATGTATGAGATTCTGTTTCTGAATATTTACAAAATTCAGCCTGTGTATTTTCTAAATGCGTGTTATTGATCTTATGGACTCTTGCACAGACTTGTTTCCATAGTTTTTAACATTGTAAATGTACCTTTTTTAATTGAACTTCCCTTAATATGGATTTAGAGTCTACTAAATCCCTTAAGAGTCTACTCTTAATTATTGAAATTTGTCATTTTTATAATGAGTCCCAAGTCGTTTTATGTTGATGTCAGCATAAACATATTAGCATATTGACGGCCCAATTATTGTTCTTTTTGCATTGGTCTGAATGAAAATGCAGATTCATTCTTTGCCACTAGGGGCCACTTTTGAAGCGTTAAAATAGTTCGATAACGCTGTACACACACAGCACTGCGTGATGAAATGAAAATAAGACCAGTCGACCAATTACCAATCAAATTAATCCCGAAAAGGAGAGGTTTGGAAAAATGTATCATTCAGCAAGTAAGGTAAAAATAAATGCATATTATGCAACAATTAAAGTGTTTTTTGACCATGCGTGCATGCCAACCTGTTTTTGGGGATCCCAAAACCAAAATATGAACTTGTCATAACCTATAACTTTAATAGATAACAAAAATGTAACTTTTACAATAAAACAGCTCAGTTATTAAACAAAGAAGCAATAACCTGTTAGCGCTCAATGATTTTAGCTTATCTTCTGTAGCCTCCGAAGAGCAGTACTACATGAAAAAATATGATATTTAGGCAAAATAAGAAAAATGTAAAAAACTCCATTATTTCTTTCTTAATGCATTTTTCCTTCTGGAGCATCAGTGAATGTTTGAACTTTTTGTAATAGTTGCATCAGTTGTTCTTGGTATGAAAAGATAAATCTCAAAATCATACACTCATTTTTGAAAAGGGTGGAAATGCAAAAAAATGCTGGAAACCCAAAGAAGACACTTATGTGTATCTTTTTGTGTAAAGTTGAGGTACAGGTAGCCAAATTTCATAAAAAATAAATGATAACCTAAAAATAACCTATATTTTTTCCTGACAAATATTGAAACTTTAATTAAAAAACGTATTGAATCGGATTAAAAAGAAATTCAACTTGATTATACAATTGACTTTAAGTGAAGTCATTTTAAAGTGCGTGTTTCTCTGTTCTCATTTACAGAGATTTTTTGCCAGCTTCTCCCAGTAAGAAAGTGTGAGAGACAGGACAGCAGCAGCTTCACATGTAGAAGGCATTAAGCTTCCATGAGGAAAAGCAACTTGAAACCAAATCGCTGCAAGGTACAGCAGTCAGGTGAAGCCGGGATTCGGTGGGCTTACTTTGATGGATAACAGGGTCCAAAAGTACCCCGCCCCTATTTGTTGCTTAGCAGCCATGTGCTACATTCACCAGTCATTTTCTACACGCTCTGCTTTTTCATACAGCGGAAATAATAAAGCCATCTATCGTTCGGTGGTGCTGTAGAGTTCCAGAGTTATTTTATGGTAATGAGGCTTGTTAAGGCTGCCACTGTGGTGGCAAATGGCATTATTTTCAATGCTTCATCTAATGCACTGAAATATCACTGAACAGCTTTGCAAAGGCTGTTTGATAGATTGCTTTTTAATGTCATACTTGTTAAACATTTTATTTCTTGCGTTTCAGTTCTGTGTTTATGGATAATTGTCCAGTTTGGGGAGGCGGTAAATGGGAACGGTTTTAAACAGTGTTACAGGCCAATATGTTATTACTGTGTAGTTTGCCTATCAGGAGGCTGTTATTATTAGCTGTGTTTGGCTTGAAAAACTGTTAATTCGGGCCAAATTACTTTTCTCACCTCATTATTAGTTACTAAATTAAATTCTGATTCAATGACATTTGATAAACAACCATGAGATTTTCATTTGAACACATTTAAACAAACATTTAAACAAGATAAGATTTCATTATTTATAGGATGAGTGTGACAAATGCACAATATCTGTATGCTTAGTGATCACGCTGTCCGCATGTAAACTCACCTATCAAACACTAAGATCGTTAAAATAAGGAATGTGGTGTTTGTTTAAAAAATGGATATACAGTAAATAAATACATACAAATTATATACACAATACACTACCATTCAGAAGTCTGTTCTTCAAGAAAAATAAAACTTTAGTTGCATTAAATTCATCAAAAGTGACAGTGTAATGACATTTACAATGTTATTTTCTATTCACAAAGGAATATTGTTTTTTTTTAGCACAGTTTCCACAAAAACAGTAAGCAGCAAAACTGTTTTCAACTGTTTTAACATAATACATGTTTCTTGAGCACTAAATCGCATAATTATAGATGACACTGAAGACTGAACTTATGGCTGCTGAAAATTTAGCTTTGCCATCACAGGAATGAATTCAATTTTTTAAATATATTAAAATAGAAGAAAGTTATTTTAAATTACAATATTTTTTTTTATAATATCAAAACAAATAAATCAAATAAATGTAGCCTTGGAGAACTAGAAGAGTTTTTCAAAAGCATATGAACATCTAAAAACCCAAATGTTCCACTGTAGTGTACATAGGAACCACATTTTTATAGCCACATTTATCCATGCACCACTTAAACATCTGGTTGTCTGGTTGTTTTAAGAGGATTCAGTAAGCCTCTGGTATGTTTGGATGATATCACGTGGTTGAAGGATGCAGAATACTAAAATACTTTAACTATGGGGAGATTTATATTGACAGTAACATACAAATTAAATTGGTTTGAGTATAATAATAAAATATACAATAAAACACACATGTTGCCGTTAACAAACAAACATACAGTATGTGATACACTATGGCAAAGTGTAACTTTAATTGACATTAATGTGTAGGTTGTCGAGCCTGACCTCATGATGAAAATGTACCTGTGGGAACTTTTGTGCAAGATGTGAAATACGTAGCGCAGTGATGCATTTGATGTAAAAAGTCCACTGAGTGGGGCTAAAAAAGCAGAACAGATGAACATATATATGGTGCGTCTTATGCCGAGTTCACAGGTCTTTTCACACTGCATGACTATCTGGGGTAGCATTCAGTCGCTGCTGTGTTCACATTGCATGATAGATCGGTGACGGGGGGTTTCACACTGCATGACTTTACAATAGGAAGAATCGCCTACAACTTTGTCTCACTGCCAAAATCTTCGCGAGAAGTGACATGGAAACAACGCGAGGTCACATTTCATGAAAAATTTCCCTTTTGGCAATGAGATCAGGTTGGGTTTTCACATTTAAATTTCACAATATATTGAGCCGATGTGACTTGTACAAGTTCTGATAAGACAATATTGATAGATTAAAAAAAAAAAAAATTCTTCAAATGACATGCCAAATTGAGGTCCAAAAGTCTGCAAGATTGTTTTGTACAGTTGATATGTGTTGGGCGCATTCACTTTCTGATCACCACCAGAGTATACAAGCACTTAAGAGTCCTTCAGTACTCCAGTGTGCTCTCACTCTCTCACAGCTGTGTAAGTTTAGGCTAGGAGGAAAGATGTTTGGAGACAAACGGCCCAGTACAGCTGGTCTGAAGAGCTTCATGGGGGACGGTGTATCAGCAGTTCCCATTGTTGATCTGCCGTAGATACACATGGCTAAATGGACTCTTGTTGTAAACACATTTAGCTCAGTGTGTTCACTCTTCGGGACAAGATCAGGCCGAGGTCATATGCAACAGAATAGGACAGCGCTGTTCTCTGGCAGGAATGTCATGGATGTCTTTAAACCAAACTCTGAAGCATTCACAATCATTCACGCGGCTCTGAAACTCCAGTTTAGCGGTGTCTAGATTTTATCTGTATAGATTTGAAGGCATTAGTTTCTTCATGATAGAAGGAGGTTGTTACCCCTGGTGCGTTCTGGTGAGTGGGGGGCTTAGAGGATGAATCTGTGCCACGGGTTGCCAGAAAGTACCAGCAGAGAAGAGATATGAGGGGGGCTAGAGAAAGCAATCAGCCCCATTAATCCTGCACTCACTCGAGTAGAATGACAAAAAAAAATAATCATGTACCACCAGCCGCAGACGGATAATCACTCCAGTGTGTCGTGCCTCACCTAAACAGCTGCGCTCAGCGCTACAGCTTTGCTACCGGCCTTTTACCTCAAGTCCACACGGAGGTACCCCATCGATTCCTGCAAGCTAAAACTCAACATGCAGGAAGGAAGAAGTTCAATTGCCTTTCTCTTTTGTTGCAGTCCAAATGGTCAGGAAGACAGAAAACAGACTCTATTCTGTGACTTTGATTTATTTATTCTTTCATCCAGTTTTTATTCTTTCTTATTATTTTATTAATTATTCTTATTCATTAGTTATTCCTTTTATTAATAGTTGTATTACTTCCTTTAAAAGGTGATTTCGCTCTATTGATTTATTAATTGTTTGTTTGTAGTTATTCCTATTGATTTCTGAGGAATAGTGTTCTAGCTGTAAATGTCATGATTGTGCATTTTTACAGGCTTTTTTTTGCATGTCTGTCGTTTTAATGGACATGGCAATCTGGCCAATAATTACTATATTTTCAAGCATCTTCATGCAAGATAATGAGATATTTAAATGCTGCCGGACAATTAATAGGTATCTACAACAATAACTCTACTACAACAACATAATTAAAATAAAATACTACAATCAATATCTTGAAATAATTGTTTCTTGAAATAACACCTCGTCCGCTTTATATAAGTAATTTTGAGCTTTGTTGTAAATAAAATTGCTTGTTACATTTTTTTTTTGGTTTAGGTATGAAACCATGCATTTACACTTTGCTTGATCCCCATAGCATAAACACCATCAGCATTCTTCCATTGCACCCTTTCATCCCCTGATACTCACACACACTCATGCAGAATGTACGTTCTCTTCTGATTATTTTTTCTGTTACTACAGCCAGATGTCAAACCCTGGCTGTGCCCACCTCACCCCTGCTGTGCTCTTTGGTTTTACTCTGTCTTCTCTGATGAATGGTATGCATGCAGTGGCAGATTAAGCTCGGTCTAATCGAGAGAACCATAATCCCTCTACTTACTGGGTCACATAAAAGAGTCTGAATCCTCTGTCTTTTATACCCCCCCCCTCTCCCCATCCCTTTTTTTCTGTGCAGCTTAGAAATCTCTGACACAGAAACACACAAACCCAGTAAAAGTGTAGCTTCACTTCGCCTGGTTTTCCCCAAGAGATGGAGAGAAATGTATCCTCCAAGGTGGGCAGAAGAAGAGAAGAGGCCATTTTTTTAGCATGACAAATCTTTCTGATCCAGTGTCAGTGGTAAGGTTTGATACTGTGATCAGATGAAACTGGGGCACTTGTGGCAGAAGTTGGAAAGAAACTGCAGAGGGCAGCTTGAAGGCCAGCTTCTCTAAAATTAAAGATCCCTCTGGGGGCATTACCCTTGACCCCTGAGGTCACATGGGCATACTAGAAACTGTAGTACAGTTTTCTCTATGTAGTTTTGTAATCTTCATACATCTCTAGCTCTCCTCCTCAAATTGCAGGGCGGTTTAACTTTCACCTGCCGAGCTCGGTGCCATAAATCATCTCTACACGATGCATCATTTTGATGGTGGTTGTAGAATAGCAGTTGCAGTTTTCAGCAAGTGACCTAAAGGTTGCAGGTTTAAGCCCCAGAAAGGATGATTCAGAAACAGGCAAGTTACTGGGATCCACAATGACCTCTCTGCCCTTGAACCAGACACTTAACCCCAGGTTTCTGCGTGGGGATTGCTCATACAGCGGCCTTCAATTTGCTTTGAATAGGACACCGATTACAGGCCGAACTGCAGTTCAGTGCTTTAGGGGCCAAAATGGGCATGTGTGGTTATTTGACAAAAGTAGTATTTGAAAATAAATAAATAAATAAATGAATAAATCCTTTTTGTTGCTGTAAGAGTATTAGAAATAGTGTTTGCATAATATTTTATTAGAAATGTATATTTATATTTTGGTTTCTCTGAAAGTAGTATTATTTGTTACGATTCATTTAAACATATTAAACGTATTGTTGTATTTCTGTATTTTTTTTGTCATTACTATTATTATCATTATTATTATTTTATATATGAGCCAAAACAAATATTAACTAAAATGTATGAAACCTTAACAAATGCTCTTTTTTTTGCGTTGTTTTGTTACACATAATTTATTAAATATAATTCTGTGCATATGACAATGGAATTATTGTGTGTGATTATGTATTATTTATTTTGTACATGATATTTAGCTTTATTATCATTATATTATTTTTATTTCCATCCAATTTAGCCAAATATTAGTCTCTATATAAATGTGAGCAGTGGTTCAGATATGTGTTAAAGTTCTTCACACATAAAAACTTAAGTTGTCCTATACAAACTTCAGATTTTTCCATTAATGTTTTAAAAATATAACACCCTCTTTTTACAAACTCTTTTAGAACAGAAGTTCGCATCCTTAAATATTAAGGTAGGAGAATATCTTATACTTTTTATATTATGCATTTTAAGGTCAGATAGAGTTAATTATGGACCCTGAGTAAATATACTGTACCACACGCATATTCCCAACTGGCCAATTAGTGTTAGATGAGAGCATAGTTTTTTCTTTCATGGATGCTACTGATTATGTTTCATGCAGCAAAGTAGAACTGTACTCATACATGAATAGAAATAAGCAGCTGTTACTGCCAGGGTTTTGTTTGTAATGTACAGTGACTTTCAAACTCTATTTTAAATTAAAGCCAAATGTCATATAGTTTTAAACTGAACTTAAGCTCTCAGTTGGTTGTTGATGTTTAGTCATTAATCATCACATCTGTTAAAATCGAATGTTATGTTAACAGACCTTATCAGACAAGACAATTAAGTAATTACCACTGAAATAAGCAACATAGTGCATGAGAAAAAGACTGGACTTTGATGATTGCTTTTAGAAATGGGCTGTTCTCAAAGTGCACAAGGTGTTTATGGATCTGGTATTGACCCTGTATGTGACTCTGGGGGCATTTTCCCTTTCAAAACAGGAACAGGAACTGACTCAGCAGCCTTTCGTTCACATCTGTTCATCTCTTAACTCATATTTGCCTTTTTGCCTCCGTTACTATTAGATGCACTTTCTGAATTAGCTACTTTATGTAAGCAGAAGAGTGCAGGAAATTGAAAATCACTTTGGTTCACTTTTGGTTTTTGTGCAAGTCGACAATAAAAAATTGCTTTGTTTGTGTATGCTTACATCACTTCTCAATTAAAAAATGAAGGATGGATTTCTTTAATCAAAAAATGCTAAATCAAGCCCAGTATTGCTGGAAATCACGGCAAATGCAAGACACACCGAGCCAGAGAAGTCTCAGTATGCAGATGACATCCTTGCACCTGAGCACCAATTAAAATGGCTTGAGGTGGGATGGGAGCACATGGGTTGAGGTACTAAATTAGCAATCAAATCATATTGAGGTACTGCTGAGCTGCTGGGAGTCCTGCTGTGGGCGTGTCATGAACCCTCTGATTGGACACCTGGACACGTCTGTTTGACTTTACTAACGCTTGGCCTTCTGAAGTGTTAAGCTCTGACTCTTTTCTTCAGGCTAAGTATCTGTTCTCAAGCCCTGGAGACAAAACTGCATAGGATATGGACTTTAAGTTTCATTTTATGAGAATGGTTGAGATTTGCAACCCTAAGACTACAATAATTATAAGTTTAAGCTGAAGTAGTTAATGAATTCACTTTTTGGGAAACTAAAATATTTATATATATTTTATGTAAATTATTTTATGTAGGGATGCTCATTTCGGTTATTTCTTGTAACCGATAACCGACGCTCGTTAACCGATTATTAACCGTTATCTAACAACATTATTTTAAATTAGAATTGAATTCAGTTAGAAAGGATAAGCATCTGTGAACCCTTAAGAATAGTAATATTTGTTTTCTGCGGATTCATTGTACACGCGCAAAAACTAGCAAACAAAAAAACCAAAAAGTTAGCAACAGTGACCCAATTAATATCAACCATGGCAACGTCCACAAAACTAAGTCTTACCACTTTCTGACA
>JAUMHQ010000090.1:8364990-8384138 GCA_032361165.1 Enteromius paludinosus | reverse complement strand
ACGAGCCGCGCGGTGTAATCTGTATTTGTCTGTGAATGTTTTTTTTACTTTGAAAGGTGGTGCTAGGTTTGGTGCCCTCCTGTTTGACGACTACATAAATGGGAGTCTGTCAAACAGGAAGTAGCGAAGTATTGTTTCGGCTGTTACCGGACTCAAGCGTTTCATTGTTTTGCTCTGTTTTTCCCTTGCCATAGCATTACCTTGTTTTCCTGTGTCTTGTTTTCTTTTGTTACTTTGGATTGCCCTTCTGGATTTTGACTTCAGACTGTACCTCTGTTTCTGTGAATGTTTTGCTGCCCGCCCTGACAACTACCTTCTTTTGAATATCGATTCTGTATTGTCCTTGGATACACCTGTTTGCAAATATTTGAACTCGGCCTGTTTTGACCACGTTGTGTTTTATTAAAGCTAGCATTTGGATCTCTCACGCTTGCCTGGGTCCAGCCTCTTGTTACAATTTACTTATTTCTCCCATAAGATGATTTATTTAATCAAAATCAAGTAAATTATTTCAAATAGTTAATTTATAATTATTTGGTTAAACCTTATCTAACATAATTTAATTGCAGAAATGATTTATACAACGCTTTTATTTAATGTTTTCATTAAATAGAGTCAAGTGATATGGTGACCGTGAAGAAATTGTTATTAGCGTCAGCCATCAGAAAATCCATATCAGTTGATCACTAATTTGAAAAATGTTTACATACATATTCTACTATAAGCTTGGAAATGTTCTTGTGTTTTTATAAGAACACAAACTTTCAAATGTCTCAGTATTTTTGTCTTTTTTGCTTTAGGGTCTGATTCTTGAGTAACTGCATGAAGACCACAACTTTGTTTAAAACCCTGAAGATCAAGTTCATGCTTGATGATGGTCCTAAGAGCATTTTGAGTTTCAATAGGCCTTCTGTACAGCACAAAGGGTCATGTGATCAATGGCAAAAATGTACATATTTGATTAGTGACCCAGAAATAGTTTCACGTCTCAAGGTAGCATTATTCTTTGTTTTAAAGTGTCAAAATACTGAAGCGTTTTGCTTATCACACAGAAGATTTCAGTGTGGTCTCAAGACTTTTTGACACCACTGCCTGCGCACAACCTACGCAGCTTGGAAACTTGTTATACCAATGCTGTTCTGAATCCTGAAGTATGTCCGGTTCATTTAAAAACGTCTCCGGCTGCGACAGACTCAAGGTTTCTCTCTCTAAATCTTTTTAATCTACTTTTTAATCCAAGGCTAGATGAGATCCAAAAGTTAGAAAGTCTGGGGGTACGCTAGCTCTGTAGAGAGAGAGAGAGAGAGAGAGAGAGAGAAAGCAAGAGAGAGAGATGTATGTGAGTGATAGAGAGTCTGGAGGGCAGCGCTGAAAGATGAATGATTCATGAGTATGGTGATGAGCAAGCCCTTCTGCTGATCTCTGAGGTCGCACAGTTCAGCCTGTTGGTGGGGTGTCACTGCGCCTCTGACCTCACTTCCACATCCTCAAGAGATTTATTTCTCCTGCAAAGACGCCTTGAGGTTCTCATCTACTTCCAACCAAAGCAAACTCCCCCCCTCTAGAGTCACAACTCAAGTTAATAATGTTTACTTTAGAACAACAGGTTATTAAAGACCAATGAATGACAACTAAAGACGATGATATCACTTCCTGTGGCTCAAGTGGTTCGGCAGATTCTCTGGTTCCACAAACAAAGATTTCATGTGCTTCAGGAGACCACTGAGATGAATGCTAATGCTTTTGCTTTTTCCAGGTGGTGTAGTCTTTGGGTACAAGCGCTTGGCTTGGCAATATGTCTGATTAAACTGGAACAAGCACGCTAATGAAGGCTGATAGAGATGCTAGTTAAATGAAGTGAGGCTATAATTATAAATTGATTTTAATGTTGGGGGTTACGGCCTGTTGCGGGGTGTGTTTGTGGACTGTGTCGAAATGTTGATGGTTACAGGCAAAGGCTATTTAAATGGGTCCTGCTTTTCTCAGTCCTTTATTTTTACTGGTAAATCTGAAGGGTAACACATTTCAGTTTTTCTCTTTAAGCATGTGTGGGGTTTTTTTTCTCCTAAAAAGCTTGTCTAAGTGTAAACACAAAGTGTAGTCGCTTTCATTTCCTTCAGGACCACCTGGCCAAATTCTTAGTGAAACTATCTTTCTGACACTTGCATTGCTTGTGTGAAATAAATAATGAGCTATTAGCAGGGTTTAGCACTGCTAGTGTTTTTCCTCCTGCAGGGCTCCTGCTGGCCCCTCCAAAGCCTCCCTGGCAGGATTCATTCTCTTCACATCCCTCCAGTGCTGCACATTTTTGGCACAGTACTTTGTGATACCGTGGCTCCAAAAAGTGTATGTAAATAACACTATATCTAGTCTCAAAGTTTTTTCATTGATATCTAGTTTAATTTATATATAGTTTAATATATATATATATATTATCTTTCATTTTTTAAAAGGTTAAATATCTAATTTAATGTTTAACGTTAGATATTTGACACTAAATACTAAATAAATAAATTTGACATGAAAAAGGCATTTTTACGTATATTGTGTGCATTTGTATGCATCAGCATATTAGAATGATTTCTAAAGGCTCACGTGAGACTGAAAACTACAGTTATGCTGCTGAAAATTCAGCTTTTCAACACAGGAAAGAATTGCATTGTTAAATATATTAGATAGAAAGCATTATTTAAATTGTAATAATTCTCTGATCAAATAAATGCAGCCTTGGTAACTCAAAATCACAAACTTGAAAATAATGTCCGATTTAAAACAACCTGAGCATTAGGAAAAAAATATTTTTGGTGGACTGTCCCTTTAAGTCTGTGAATGTTTAATAAATTACTAAATTACTAATTTGGGTTTAGAGTAAAAGTGGCTGCTGGTGAACTATATAGATTCCCTTTCTACAGTATGCTGATGCTCCAATGAAGTTAAAGGCCAGGCTATGTTCTGCTGAAGCACAGCTAAATGCTAATTAGAGCAAATATTTGACCTTTTTTCAGTCCCAACCTCTGATATTTTAATTAAATGGGAGTTTGGACACATGGGCTAAAAATATATTTATGTTATTTGATATTTAAAGAGGATTTAAGATCATTTTCCAAGTCTCAAAAGGGTGCATGTAAATTACAACTGTCCCACTGTGTTTGACTGCTGAACTCTAGCATTTTATGAATAAAAATGATTGAATGTCCATTTGTGCGCTTGCAGCTAAACCCAACAATCATAATGCACTAACAAAATAGGCCAAAACGGACTGCAGATGTCAATTTTATCTTCTGATCTAAAAAGGTCTAAAAGGCTTCACCGTTCCATTACTGTTCTCTGGCTTGTGAGCGCAAATGTGTTTATAAACAGCACCATTGAGCTTTTTTTTCTGTGTTGTTTTAGAATGGGCACACAGAGAAGTTTGTGTGCTTTTATGCCATCCTAATTTGTTTTCATGAGTCACATCCTGTATGATGCACTTTTTGTTTACTTTTTCAGCTAAGGTTACAGACATCCGTCGTCTTGTAGTATTTTTGGGTTTGTTTTGATCTTCTGATCACATAAATGGAAGAGTAGAAAGTTAGATATAACCCACACAATCTTTATTCATCCATAACTGTTAACATGCATGAAGTTAGTTTGTTTTTCGCAGTCATTCTGTCATTTTTAGGGCTTAATGTAAATGCACTTTTCATTAAATCAAATGTTGTGTGATAATTTTTTTTTGCATGCAAGCATGCATTCATACATACGATTTTAGTGAGGTTGTCTTTGCAGTTTTTAAGTCATGAACCTCATTAAGCATTAGTTTTAGTAAATGCTCCCAAGTGAAATCAATTTTACTTTCTCCACAAGAGATTTGAATCGCAGGACAAGAAAATCTATCCTTGCTGCTAACATTTAAAGTTTATTTCGAAGTGTCTGTGTGTGGGTGCACATAAGGGGAAAAAAGCAATGTTATATTTGATGTCACACTGAGTTACATTTATTTAATTTTTTGTTTCTCATTTTAATGGTTTTTCATATTGAACATAATTTTCAGCGTTCAAAGGCCAAGTTAATTGCCTCGGGCTGATGTAGCAAAGTCCTCCACTAATGCCCCTTACTGCTTGCCATGCTTAACAGTGTCAAAATGGTATTTTTATTTGCTTTTGGGTACTGTATGACTAAATAATGTTTTTTTTTTCCAATTTGGCTGGATAATAAATGTATTTAAATACATTGCATCAGAACACTTTCTTTCCTTCTTGCTTTCTTTCTTTCAGGGGTGTTAGCGAAAGGGCTTGGTTCAGACTCTATGAGACTGTGAACCCGGCCCTCAGGGCATGACAGATCGGATCTGTCTTTCATCTCTGGCTTTGCCATCACTGACAGAAGGGCAAATTGAGTGTTTGCTTTTGTGTTTTAATTAAGTGTTGAAAGTGAAACCACTAACCTGCCTGCAGACGTATACGTAAGACTATCTTTAGAGATATGTAGGACATCGGAGTCATTTAACATTTCCCAAAAGGACTAGGTCCATTAAATGTTTTTCTTGGTGGATTATAACGACTATTGTTTATCTGTTTATTATTTATAGTGGGGTCCAAAAATTTACTTGAAATGTTCTTCACAGGCAATTTTTGTTCCACAAAGAACCGTCTCTTTCTTGATAATCTGAACAACCTTCTTTTGCAACATACAGTATATCCTTTTTTGAAACAGAAACATTTTTAGAGGGTTTTTTTATCAAACCATTAAGACAAAAAGGTTCTTCCATCATGAAGCACCTTGGTTTCACTTGATTTTTTATGGTTAACACATTATGTGGCCTATAAGTAATTCTGCACCTACATATCTACTAACTATATGTGTATGAGACACTGAATACTGGTGAAATGGTCCAGTGAATCATAAGAATAAAAGGTTTTATTTTATATTGTAATTATTTTTGCCATGTCTGTGCAGCAAACTAAACACAATAGACAGTCTGGCAGCATCATTGTGCGCATTCCTGGACTCAGTATTATTGTCTGCACAGCTGCTGCTACTGCTGTCCTCTCGCTGAACTGAGGTGAGATGTTTGTTTGGTTTCATGTGTTTGAGTTATGATCACACGCTGAAGTATTGCCTTTCCACTGTCAGTCAGTGTCTGGCTCTCGGCGCCCATTGCCCAGGATAATAAGTCCACATTGACTCTTCCCTTTCTCTCTCAGACACCACAGTGACATGCATTACCGAATGCCACATCTGCATAACTTCTTGACAGACTGCTTGCAGTACAACAGGCCCCATCCATCCACTGGCTGACAGAGAGCAAGAGACAGTTATTGGAAGTTGTATCTGTCCTATTAAGTTATATTATGGGCTCATGTGGCGTGATTCAGTTTTGATGTCTTCAAGGTGACTGAAGACAAAGTTCGTTCTTGTTGCCTTCCAGTCATTGAATTAAAGACCAATTATTTGGATGTTGAACATCACACAATTAGTTGTGTTATTAGATTTCACCTCTTTTCTTATTCTCTTGATAAATCATAACAGCGCCTGAGGTTTTGCTCTAGTTTGAATGCTTTTATTGTTGCATTTTTCGTTGAAGGGGTTTTGAGAGCAACGGCTTTGGCAGTACAATGAGTCCAGTGATGTCAGTAGATTACATTAGCTTTTGTAATGAGCTCGCTGGCTCATGTTCAAGATAACATTTGGCTCTCTTCACAAATTGGGTCCTTACATCTTTGTTAAATATCTGGCCTTTTTGAAATGCAAGCTTATAAAAAACACTTTAAAAGATGTATCATTTTGTGGTGTTTTAGAGGATTTCAGGTTTATTAGTTTTCCGTTTTACTTTGAAGTATTATCACAAAATGTTAGTGGACAAAAAAAAAAAAATTGGCCTATTTTTTCTTAGAATTGCTTGATATAAAGTCAGAATTATATACATATGTAAGGCTCTTGCTGTTCACTTATAGGCTGTTTATCACGTGTAAAAACAATCACATTTGGAGAAGAAGAAAAAAATCACAGACTGTCTGCTGCATACTGTAGAAATGCTTTCTACTTTGAGGACCTTGGAAGAAATGTAGTGGAGTGAAAAGTCAGAATTTGTTTTTCAAATGTAGTGAAGTTAAAGTCATGAGTTTCCAGAAAAAATGAAACTCAAGTAAAGTACAGATACTCAAAAAGTGTACTTTAGTACTATACTCAAGTACTCAAGTAAATGTACTTCACTACTGTCCGCCTCTGCTTGAAAGCAATCTTTTCAGCTCTGGTTACTTTTTAGCGAGACATGAAATGCGTACCAATAAGTACATATCACTGCAGTTTCCAAAAGAAATGAACACTAGAGACAGTAAAATTACGATACCTTTTATTCCTTTTCACACAAATTTACAGAGTTTTGATGAATATATATATATATTTTTTACAATTTCTTGAAGAATATCATGTTGTGACATCATAACAAATGCTTTTTATATCAGTTTTTTGTTAACACTATTAGGTAGGTTTAGGGTTGGATTTGGTGTAGGGCATATTTGTAACGTGGTAAAGCATTAACTTTTAGCAAAAGTCCATAGATATTTAACGTAATAAAAATACAGCAAAATGTACCTATATAAACATAATAAAATATCTCAGGGTTCACACATTGAACCTGTGTTTAAAAGCCAAATTTTTCTTTGAAACCATGCTGAAACCTGCAGTAAGGCACATAAAAAACGGTATTGCACTAAAAGTGCACAGAGGTACATATTTTTATGAGACCAGGTTGGTAAAAAATAGTTAGAAATAGATAAAACACCTTCTACGCACTGTATAATACCAACATACCATGCATCCCTTCATTTCATTTTGCTTTTCAATAAATATTGTTATAGAAATTTCCATTGGACAATGTTCACATAACTCTACTATTGTCTGTCGCTGGTGTAAATGCAGTAAATGCACGTTTGAATGAGTTCAATGATTTGGTAATCGGTTAACTCCTCTCACTGTTTTCAAAAGAAACCATTCAAGAAGAACACTGAACATTTTCGCTTTCATGTGAGTACAGTGGTATGGCATCTCAATCATGAAGTAATTTAGCATGACATTGGTATTCCTCACTTTCTTTATTTTTCATTTTACCAGCTAGAAAGTGCCTTGGAGCCTGACATGCTCATAAATATAGTATAGAACAATTTTATGTGAAGGAATGAAGGGACAATTGAAACAAAAGTGTTTATCCTGCAGTGGTGTTCAATCTGTTTTTTGTTTAATGTTTAAAGCATTTTATTAGCGTAAAAAATAAAATATGTGTTTAGGGGTGCATATTGGTCTGTAAAAGATAAAACAACTCCCCTAAAGTGAACTAAATGTAATTTTCCCATGAAAATCTCCAAAAAGTCTAGCTTTTAAAGTCTCTCTTGTGCTTTACTGTAAATGTAGATGTGGTATCATTTGCAGAAGTGCTCTGATAGGAATATTGATCACAGATGCAGACACACACTTTCCCACTCTCACTTTTGTATCTTTTGTTTTTGTGCTTGTATAGTGATCGATAGACGAAGAAAGTGAGAAACCGGTCTCACATCAATGATATGAACCTGACAAACTTTGGCAAATCCAATGATTAGCACTTCCTTTGAAGTGCGCAGTAGATCAGCCGGGTATGTTATAACTCACAACTTTGTTTCCCAAAGTCACCCTCTGGCAATTTGTCTTTTACACTTTTAGCAATACAGTGGGTAGTTTTAGAGCGATGCTTGTGTTTTTTTTAATGCACAACGCATTCAACAAGATTGCTGGTGATGTAATTTTCAGCTTGTATAGAAGAGAGATGTCATTGTGCTTCAAGCATCACTGAACATAAATCTGAGCTGAACATGTGTATCCATGCATAAATGTGCAAAAGATAGACTACAAAAATACATTTTTGTCATGCATAGAGAACTGTTACCTCTTGCAGCCATTTCATTATGGGTGATTATTTGCCTTCAAGGTGTGTTATCTATTTTCTATTTTAGGGGGAAAAAAGGACACAGACAATATACACATAAAAAATTATACACATGCACGTACACACAAATAGGAGAAGACAGGAACATCATGATCTTGTTTTTAAAGTAGGGACATGAAGAAGAATTTTTAGTAGTGCTATTTTTATTAAGCTTGATTCAAGCTTCAAGTTTTTCAAGTTTTCTTGAAAATGTAATTTTAAAAATTTTTATGTAATTATTTTATTATTGTTATTTACATAATTTACACATTATATCTCAAAAAAGATGGGATGTTTCTGAAAAATCTCATATCAAAAGCAGCTCATTCTCACAAGTAAAAAAAACATAATTTTGTCAGTAATTTGGTTTCCAATTAAAAAAACTATAAAATTGTATGTGTATATTCATATATATAGTAGGGCTGTAACGATACGAAACCGAAATCGCGACACTCAGATCCATGATCCTGTGTCGCGGTGTGATAAGGGAGCATTGCGACACACCCCGTGACTACCTTGAAGTGCGCGTAGATGACATTTCATACGTGCGTGAGTGCTTGAATTGGTTTTGAAATGAGCTCGCGGCTCCCGTTCCTTTGCATGTAGATCTGTTTTCCTCTGGCGTATGTGATTTACCGCGCACGCCAGCATCAGTGGTGCGCTCGTGTATAACTGGCATAGATTTGCCGCCATAGATATGCAACCATTTTCGGTTGTCAATAAAGAGGGGTTCAAGTATTTACTCCGTGTGCTCGAGCCCCGTTATCTATTACCGTGTGCAAATTGTTTTAAAAATATTTTTTTTCTCCCACCAATCGTGGGTTTGGTGTATCGTTACAGCCCTAATATATATATATATATATATATATATATATATATATGCCAAAGGCATTCAGAATATGTGTGCTACCTAAATAATGACTAAAAGTAAAGCCCTATTCGGACGGGACTAGTTTTACAGGGGGTCTATAGAGAATGTTTTGTTTTACAGATGTACTTGGTGATTTTATAGTCCGAATGCGATGTCTGTGATGTTATTTTCCACAACGCGTTACCTTTTGTGTTTTAGCCAACGCAATATGCCGTAGATCCTCTTACCACACGCACGTTTAATATATTTTGATATATAAAATAAATAAATACTAATAGTCAGATCACGTAAAACTGTTAAGACTGGCTATTGTAATATCAGTATCAGGTAAGATTACTCACCTTCATTTCTGCACTCGATTAAATATGATTTAATTATCAAAATTAAACATGGGTTTACTACAAATAAACCAATAGACCCAGCTCCCAACCCAACATATCGCGCGGTAAGTGTCCCACGTTAACACAGCACATTAATGCCGATAATGGCCCACCACTAATACTGTGCAATACATTTTTTTTTTTTGTAAAGTGACATTCAAAACCAGAAGCATAAGCAAAAGGTTTTTAAGTAAAAGTAAGTTGTGTTTTTGTGCTCATGTTCACACTCAACAGAAGTTGTTGCTAGTTTTCCTGTATAGGTCAAGTCAATGTTGCACTTTTTCGTCACGGAGAGCTTTTATTTCCTGAGCCATTTCTCTCAGTCACTTTGCCGGAGCCCAGTGGTGCTGCCAGTAGAGCTCTAATACTATTACCCACACACATACACACACCTTAAAGCATACACAAATGCTTCCCAACCACACAGCCTCCCAACAAACAGCCCTAATGAAATTTCAAGAGATGCCAAAAGCCTCCTCTCAGGCTTAGTCATTTCTTTCAATACGGCTTAAAATACAAATCGATAGCAAAACGAGTGGAAAACCCATTCCTATACTTTCAAATCACACAGACACACTGCCATTCTTACATGTAAATGAAAATAACACGTATAATTCGATTAAATCTTTCCGGAGGGAGCACTATTCACACCCCCAAAACCCATCTTACCCATAAACGACCTTTGAAAAATGTCTGACTAAACGGCTCTTTGAATAAACCGTGGGCCGGGTATTGAATCAAATGTGTGTAGACTAATTATTCATAATGGAACCAGATGAAAAGGCTAATCAATACGTTGAAAGGGCCCCCTGTTATTGAATTTACTTCCTGCTGCGGCACAGCCGTGAATGACATGCGGTGTATGCGCAGGGACCAGCGGGCATATACATACTGGATTTAGGAGCATTAGGGTAAATGAGTTTTTGGAAAGGGGAGCGTATGGGCCACCTAGACTCCAGTCTCACAGATGGTTGCAGAGAATCAAAATAAGGCGGAGTAATAACTGACTTTTTTATTCTCTCGCTGTGTCAGTGTGTGCTCAGCTTTCACCTGGCGGCTTTGGCCTTGGTCCAGTCTCACTGTTATCTAGACAAACTTAGCTTTGCATACATGTGGTTGTGTCATGTTTATCATGGTAATGGATTTTATTTTGTTTTTGTGTCATAGCGCCAGGACACCGCATTATGTGTGTGAAAAATAACAGTATGTGAAAAATAATGTGATTTTTGAAACTGCATAAACAAATTGCATTACACCAAATGGACACAATAATGTTCTTTTATTCATATAACATCATATGACCCATTTAATTCCTAAACATTCACTACTGTATGTTTAAAGTCTGTGATACACAGCTGACAAGCTAACTCTGTGAATCCCGGGTTTCAATTCAAACGAAATTCAATCTGATTTTCAGTTATAGTTATGTATTAACGTATTGAACTGGATATGGCAGCGCTATCTGATTCATTTATCATGAGTGTCTTGAATAACTCAGCACTGATTGCATGTCAGTTGCTGTTTCCTGGACAACAGAGAGCAAGGAAGGCTAAGCTTTCCTCGGCTCTAAGCCAAATCACAAGAAGTAATAAGCAGCTAAACTGAGGGGATCTCATCCATGACAGATCTGAAACGGCACGCTTATGTCACATACAGTTGCAGGATGAAATGTGAGCATTTATATTGTTTTTCTGTATTGGTTGTCCCTTTTTTGACAGCAATAATTGCTAGCATTCCTCTTTACAAAACTGTTGAAAATGAAAAATAAGTAAAAATGTGTGTTGTTTGTTTAAGCAGACTGTGTTACTTGTGCTATAGTTACATATATATTGTTAAATATTTTAAATGGACCCCTAAATATAATGATTTAGTTGTAGAAACCCTTAATATATAATAATAATAATAATAATAATAGTGACCTAATTTCTATGTGTATTTAAATCCCCGTATGTGTCTGTGTAATCGCGGTTCATTGGACAGTTTGGAGTGAGTTTGGGGTTTCCTGTGCTTTCCCGTGTTTCTAGTTTCCCTGTCTTAGTTGTTTCTGGATTTCTCGGTATCGACCCTGCTTGCCTCGGACTATTGCCTTCGTTTCGCCCTTTGGACACTGTTTTTCCCTCACTTGACTCACGCTACGGACTTTGGTTTACGCTTCTGCCTCACCTCAGATGTTGATTTTTGCCGGTGATGACCCTGCTTGTCTGTCTACGCTCTGTGTGATTTAATAAACAGCCAGCATATAAATCCACACGCCTCTTCGCCTCCTCATCCGTGACAATTGTAATTTTTTTTTATTAATTATCTTTTATTATTATTATTACAATTATTAATAATACCAATATCATTTTTCTCAATATATACATGATTTATAAATAACATTGTAATTGTACACCATATAATTATATATGTATATTCCTAAAAACATAAACAAGTAATTACAAATGAAAATGTATTGCTGCTATCATAATAATAATAATATTAAATAAGAATTATTATTATCATTATTATTATATTTTACTGTGAATGACTCTATATAGCTACTAATAGCTTCTTACATTATGTTTTGTAACTTTTTGTTTTATAATATATATATATATATATAAATATATATTATGCATATTATTTTATTAGTAGTATTTTTCTCAATATAAACACAGTTTATAATTAACATTCCTATTGTATGTAACTTAAAGGATCAAAATGCCTTTTTCTTTGACTGTACTAGTCAATCTCCTCATTGCATTTGCGCATGCTTTTGTGTTTTGAATATTACTAACAGATTTGGAAGGGCAAATTGGACTAAAATTGTGTTTGCAGTGATTACTGTCATACTTTTACATCTCACACTTAAAAGAACAAACAAACAGAATCATTAAATCTCCATAAATCTACAGAAATGGGTTAAACTGCCAATTAAAACACCTGTAACTTCTAAACGCTGGAAGATCATCTGTCGTAAAGACTCATGCTGCTGTGGCTCTCTTAAATTGTCATATAACAAACCAAGCTGTCATTGTCTTCCGCCTAGATTTTTCATCTCAGTGGTACTGGCTGTCCTTTCTCTTCTCCCATGTTCTCATTCCTTTCTATTCCTTAAATGGCTCCTATTTCTTTGTTTAGAGCGATGCGGTGTTTTGTTCCAGCAGGCAGTTGAGCGCCAATTGTTAAAGGCACTTGTGAAATACATCTGTGATTAATTCTCATACTTCTGTGCTTTACACAGCAGGAGCTGATAAGGTAGCTATTGTTTGACCCTTTAGTGCTGGGAATTTTTGTTTTATTACCCATGAGCTGTTGCATTACAAAGTTCCACGACTTGAATTCTCCATCTCTCACTTATTATTAATGGCACAATAAAAGTTCCAAATGGCCCTTCTATGGGCACATAAATGAATCTCGTATGGCCTGTCGGAGACATTCACACATTGGCGGTGACCGGATTGTGTCGCAGTGTGCACAAAATCAATGCAGTGAACAAAAGCAAATCTAAATGGACAGCGGATGACAGAACAGCAAATAAACCCGGCTGGAAAAAAAAATGACAGATAATTATTTCTCCTGGCCTCCCGAGTGAATTCTTGACCGGAGATACAGGGGCTGTAACAGATGCTCATGGGAGATTGCAAATCAGCTCTCACGATTTACAAAGAGAAATTGGCACATTATGCAAATAGCTGTAGTATATTGTCTTGGCATCTTTTAATTTCACGAAGTGCTTTGGCGATTAACTAATCATGAGATATTCATTGAGACTCTACAAGGGCGGTGATTTGCGGGCTCTGTGCCGAGTTCAGGAGAAGTTCAGTCATGTGATGGGATACGAACCATCTCTTCAGCTCAATCTTCTGGCTTGTGTCTTAACATCTTAACAACTGTAAATATTCCGTAGAATTCAGTAACCCAGCATGCCACAGTAATTAAACAAGTAAGAGTATTTTTTTGTGGATTTTATTTTATTGTAACAGAACTGTGCACTTTTTCAGGGCTTTTTCAGACTATTTAACATGTTTCTTTATCACATTTTCACGCATGGTGATTTTTGTGCAGACCATTCAGAGCTTCAACTTATTTCAGATGTAGTCTTAAATACTGCCATAAAATCCGAAAAATATTTCTATTTATTTTGGTGTGTAAACTCATTTGATTTATGGCGGAGCATTTCGTTCTGCAGATATTAGCAGGAGCTGTTATTCTGTGCTTTGTAGTCAGAGTTTCTCTCCATTCAGATGCAATAATTACTGAATATTTCCGAGACGTAACTCTGATAACAAAGTCTAGACTATTCTGTTCTTGTTTTTTTGTAGCGTTTGATGTCACGAACTTTGCAACAACAATCTTTCTCAGCAGTGATTGTTTTATCACTCTGCATAAAAAGTAATCAGTAAAATAAAAAATAAAAATTATAAATTGTAAAATAAATATTATTATATACTTTTATTATTATTTATACAGTGTTTATTTATTTAATAATTTTTTTTTTTATAATTTATTTGTAATTATTTTTAGACTTTTACCTTTTGAGTGATTCTATTAACAGGACCTTTTTTAGTTTTAATGGCACATCCATTTATTTAAACAGCTCCTAATAGATGTCCTGTATGTTTCAGCATACACTTTTCACAATGACTCCTAACAGTGTGCTTCCACATTCTAAGTCTTAACAAAATTAAGAAAAGTTTGTTTGAAAAGTTCAGCTTTAAAAGTTCACTTAGGATGAGTGCTAACATACAACCTGCTAATGACCCCCGCTGATGTACCTATTATTTATAATGCAGGCCTGCGGCCCACACAGTGCGTCTGGTTTCTAAGTTGGAAGTTTTATGTCTTTAATAAAAGCAGCACAACGGCACCTATTGTCATTAGAGGTGAAATTAGGCAGAGCGGGCATTGTTTTGGAAGGGAACGTAATTTATGCGGCTTGCCAAAGGGAAGTGAGTTTAATTCCTCCGGGCTAATGAGCTATAAATCAGTCTCCGCGGGCTGTCGGAGTGTTATCAGTACACCATCTCTCGCCACACCTTCCTCTGATCGGCTCTCTGCTTCTCCACGCTCTGAAATCTCAGCTGGTCAGTGGAACAAATGGTATCATGCATTCGTCACATGCATTTTTGCATCTATTTAATGAAATCCATCCATTTTTTACATGCAGATTCAATACAACCCTGAGCAAGTTCGATTAGTGGTGCCGACCAGTGCCAGACGCTCGACTCCCTGTCAAGGCTTGGGGAAAAAGCTAATTGATTGCATGTTTAAACTGTCGAATACCAGCCATTTATCTTCCTTTCGCAATCACCTCAGGAAGTGCAGGTAGGTTCGCTCGGTCACGTGATCCACTTTTGGCGGGTAAATTAATTCACCTTCCCAGCAAAAGCAGAATGAATTGTTGTCCGAGTTGTCGGTTTGTGTTGTGCAGCTAATTGGCTGAGTCAACACTTGATTAAAGGTACTCTTCTTCTCTCTTTCAATCTTTCCACTTTACACAGAAGCGAATGTGCCGGGTGGTCACTGACCCGACTGGAGTGTGTTGTTGTTGGAATGATTAGTGTGCCCTAGATTCTGTGTCTTACTAAATTGTGGGTCTGATGATGAATCAGTCATGAAATGGCAAGCAGGTTTCTCTATACAGATGGAGAGATTATGCATCATTTGTTAGGTATAATTCGATCATTTGTTAAATTCCAAAGTGCATATTGTTAGTTGTTGAATTACAGATGCATCAATCATAACACTGCAAATTTGTTTTATGTATCATGGAGAACAGGCCAATTTTCCTCTTGAGAAGTTTCCTTCCTCAGGCCATCAGGATGCTTAAAGAGACTGTTTAGGAGAGAGAACATTTTGTTAAAGAGTTTATTTATTTGCCATGTCGTTCCAGACATGTATGGCTTTTTTTCTTCTGTGGAATATGACTGTGATTCAATATAATGATAGTGAGTGATACAATTTTTGTAACACTTCATGGCTTAATTATTGTTGTTTTTGGATATTTGTATACAGTAGATTTTAATTTTTTTGGTTAAAATCTGATTTGGTCCTTTATGTATGAATCTAAAATAATTGTTTGTTCACCTTTATGTTTTTAATTCACTCAAAAGAATCTGCGCTGAATGTTTCTGAGTCAATATGTGATGTATAGTTTTTGATTAGCTAAAAATAGCTTATAATAGTTATTTATTTCTGAAACAAACTACCATGGTTATGCTGTATGTTTTTGATTCATTAAAAATAACTGGGTCATATACCATATATTTTTTGATTTACTAAAAAGCTCATAATAGTAATACATTTGTAATAAAAAACATTTTGGGTGTCTGTCAGTCTATCTAGCAATATCATGAAGCATTGCTATATATAGTTTTTTTTAAATTGTTAAACCATTGCACAGCCGTCTGGAAGGCTGGTAGAAACAAATCCCTGCCTTTGTACCGTGTGTATGTGAAAATTAAAGCTTAGGCTTAATTGTTGACAAACCGCATCGGTAAAGAGCTGCAATTTCTGTCATCTAATGTTCCCTCATTATTCCGGAAGATAATTCCCACCTACACAATGCTAAACAAATTAAAGAGTCGCTGGATGAATTCCCAGATGAAGTTAAATGCCTTGTTTTCCCAGTCACCAGTTTTAAACATCAGCGGACCTTTCATGGAAGCACAATAAAGATATTCTGAAGACAAAGGGTTGTCCTACTCCTTGATTTTAATATATAGCTTGCTGTTTCCATTATTTTTTTCCACCCCCTGTAGGTAAGCCTATCCCTTGGAAAAAAGCAAGCACTGTTGAGAATTTGTTTATGAACTGCAGACGTTTCATAAATCCATCCGTCATGATAGACAGCTGGAAGTGAAGAGCGCAGATTTAATTTGATGGTTGACTGCCCCCCTTTAAACTCTCAAGGAATTATTCCTATAGGACCCTTCAATTTATGCCACCCAAATGAATAAATAAACGAAGAAATAAAATAGATATTTTAAAAATAAATGCAAAATAAAATCGCTATTTACAAACAACTGCCTTTCAGAAACATATTTCCATTGAAGCAAAAGGAACAGTTAAATCAAAAATATTTCTGTGATCATTTACCCCTCATTCCACTTCAAACCTGTATTATTTTCTTTCTTTTCTAACACAAGTTGAGATGTTAATATCATAACTTTATCTAAGGTACAAAATCTTGCTTCAAAGTTCTCGCAATGCAGAAATGTTCACTCAACTTCGAATAATGTGCTTTTCATGTTGCTTGACCACTCGATTGAAAAGGTCTCACTTCAGCACCATGGACAGCTCCTCTTATATATATTAATGCTGCTTCAACAACACTACAACACTATCGTCTGTAACCTTTAACCTGTGTGGGTATCCTTCTTAATATAATATTCTGCTATCCCTCCGGCTTGAAATGTTCAAACTTAACTTTAAATGCCTTTTGTTGTAGCACTCAACATTTCACTTCATTGCACACCTTTTTTTTTCCAGAGCTTTAGCCCTTCCATCTTCTTTGAGCTGTATATTATAATTTTTTCCACGATAATCCTCAGTGAGCTTGATTTTGACAGATCATAGGAAGCCATTACCATGAAGGGTGGAGAAATCCCTACACTCTTCATGTAAAAGAGTGTAGCGTAAAATTGAGCTTGACACGAAAGCGGCACGGTCACCCTCCTGCTGTACCCAAACCAGAAATATCAAGGGAAATGCAGGCAAACTAGGTTTATATTGATTAATGTTTAATTGCTCAAGGTAATTAAACTGAAGGTAGATGTTTGATGGAGTTAAATCATTTAACCACAAGGGCAATGTTCTCATAATTCAGTAAATTGTATGGAATTGAGGTCTGAAAATGAACATACGCCTCTAAATGATCAGATATTCAGATGTATACATGTTTCCTCCAGAGTCGTCCAGCTCTGCAATTTCATGTAGGCCTTGTTTAGCACCACCGGCGAGGCAGACGTAAAGAGTTCATGTCCTTTTGTACATTATTTCTGAGTGGCGTTAGACAGAGGCCAGCTCCCTGAGCTCTCCGTGCCCGGGGCTGTTGAGTGCTCTGGGATTGTGTTTATGGAGCAGGGCAGGAGGAGGTGAGGTCACCTGCTTGGCAGCTTGTCCGTTCTCGAGCCTGGTGATGAGGCTCTGATTTGGCCTGGCAGCTGTGGCAGATTTGCCAAGCAGGTGAAGGAGAGACTTAAATTCGGCTGCAAACTGCTCCTGGCAGGAGGCTGGCGGGGCATGTCAGCCAAGTACTCTCAGGCTCTTTCATGCCCATATGTGTGTCTGTGTATATTCGTGTGATGAAAATATCGTCGTCGCTGTCAAGGTATCCTGAAAATAATGAGCATATTCTTCTGCATTTTCCCATGTAACTCCATAGCTAACATGAAATCCGATATCGCCGGCATTTGTTTTCTCGCATCCTCATTCAGCGAGTGTACATCTAGATGATTCAAGAAAACAGAACTCACTGTGGGGAGGACTTAATGATGCAGAATGTTTTTAAAGAGCTTGGCGCTTTATTAGCGGGCCTGCTGTCAAGGGGTAGGGGCTTATAGAGTTGGATCAGGCCGTACACATAAACATTTGCACTGTTATTGCATCATTCTTATCACTCGGAATGAGAATGGGATTGCCCGTAGGCCATGCCAGATCCCAGTTTAAGCACAAATCTTTTGTGCCGTGACATTTTTCATTACATTGGCTGAATAAATATATTGCAAATATATACTATTGTAGATCGAGTTTTAATTGCTTGCAAAGGATAAGCAGAAACACAAGCCATTCGAAATGTTTATGAGCTTGTTGGACTCTCATTCTGAAGGCCCCCATTCACTGAAGAGGATACATTGGTGAGCGAGTGAGGAAATGCTAAATTTCTCAAAATCTGTTCTGATGAAGAAACAAATACATCTATGTTTCGGGTGGCCTGTGGGTGAGTATATGTTCGATAACTATTCATTTTTGGGTCAACTATTCCTTTAACGAAAAGATTGGTTGTGTGACTTTGGAAAAACTTCCAAAGTTAACTTCTGAAACCAAAGGTCAGGCAGAAGCAAAAGAAAAAGAGCAATGGACAATGAAATGTGTGTGTGAGAGAAATAAAGAGCTCAATGGTATTATGAGACTGATGTTAAGGACAAAGGGGAAACGTCTGTGGGTGTTAACTGTCATGGCACAATGCAGGAAAAGGTCTTTGAAGTCTTGAAAGAATGCCGTAATTTGCTGGTAATTTCCACTACAATCACCACCACATAAGTACAGGTTTAAAATTCTTTACCTTTACCTTTACTTGACATCAAGTTCTTCCTAATCAATCCATTTTAGTGGCGTCTAATTACACTACTTCAATAAATCCCACATCTATTGGATTGCTGAGGATAAAGGTACATACCCTTATGGAATTCTGAAATGAAATATAGGGAAGCTGGAATAACAAGCCAAATTTGATCTGTGGCTCAGCACACAATTTTCATTTTAGAGATCACCACTGCGCTTCTTCAGGGCAGCAAAATGGGTTTCCGGTGCTGAGGGACTTGTCTAAGCCGAATTAGAATTCCTAGACTCAAACTCATCTTATCTTATCTGTTTTTGCCAGGGAGCTGATTGCATTAAACGTCTTAATGATTCACAGATGGCCACTTTCATTTCACTGTTGAACAGTCCAAGACTTCCAAAGTTACAAGTTATGATTGTCCTGATGGTTTTTTGGTCCTCATATTTTGATACACACCATATCTGATATATTCTTCAGGATAAAATACTTTATATTTTGTGAAATTCATCATATTCAGTCTCCGTTGTTACCAGTCAAACATTTTAAGAGAAATTTGAATAATAATAACAATATAATTTTTTTCCAGGAGCTTTTATTTGTGATTCTTGCACTTTAAGGGTGCTTTCACATCTGTGGTTCGGTTCATTTGGTCTGGACCAAGGGCAACAAATGATACATTGTAGCATTTTT
>JAUMHQ010000090.1:8346821-8359651 GCA_032361165.1 Enteromius paludinosus | reverse complement strand
GGTCCGCTTTTGGTGCGCACTCGGGTGCGATTGTTACATTCACACCTGCCCAAACGAACTGCACCAAGTAGGAAAACAAACTCTAGTGCAATTCAACCGAACTAAATGAGGCAGGTGTGAAAGCACCCTTAATTAGCTATGTGTTGTAAAAGAAGCAACAAAGTGCTCAATGTTATGTGGATACTTCTTCTAAATCAAAACAAAAAAAGCACAATAAATAAAAGTATTTATTAATTTATTGTATGTTTATTTGTTACGAAGGGGGATTAGGGCCAAGCAATTATTAAAGTAAATAAAAGCATTTTGACATTAAAATCATTAAATTATGAGAAAAAAGGTCTAAATAAAATGTTGAGAAATAATTTGACACTTTTTTTAATATAATGAGTATTTTTTCTCTCAAAATGTAATGACTTTTTTCTTGCAATTAATGAGTTTATTCTCAACATTTTATTTCTACTATTTTCTTGAACTTTTTCCTCTAAAATTAATGAGTTTATTCTGAACATTTTATCTATTTTTTTTTCTCAAAATATAAACAACTTTAATCTTGAGATGTTGCTTTTTATTATTATTATTGGTATTATTATTGCTTTGTCTGAATTCTCTACCATAGAAAATACCAAATGTATTATTTATTTTTTTAATTATTCTGTTTTATTTGATGAATTTTATTTAATTCTGCTGATAAATTTGGAAAAAAATGCAGTTAGACTAATTATTTCTGGTATTTAAAAAGCAGAATGAACTGCTAAAATTGTCATCTTTTTTTTACATTTTAAGTTTATATGTAAAAGGACCATGTGTGTTTATGTGTGTATTATAATAAGTTTGTATTAAAAAATATTGGACAATTTGAAAAACCCTTCTATGTACAATGTACAAATTAATAATAACATCCCAAGAATCTCAACTATTGTTAATGTATTGTTAAAAAACTATCAAGATATATCAGCCCTAATTGTTTTCAGTTGTCCTTTGGCTATCGTTATATACTAGTAGCATGATTGATAAACCCTAGCATCTGTGTAAGGCCTGCTGTAGATAGGGAGTTGCGTTCAAAGCAATGTGCTGATGGATGGGCCAAGCTAAAGATGGAATGACCAGTAACAGCTTCTGAGATGGGGAAATCCTCTGTTATTTCCCATGAGGTTCAATATTCAGGGAAAAGACAGCATCATAGTTCTTCTGAGAGATGATTCTGCTGCATAAACAGCTTTTGTCTCCATATCTGGCAGTCAAAATGTCTGGTGAACGAGAGAGATGATTTTAGAAAGAAGCTCCTCTGAAATCGATAGCTTTTACTGATTTGTGGGGTAACAGGCTGGCGACACTGCTGTCTCCACAGCATCTGCAGTTAAACATCACAGTTCAGTGAATATGACACTCCATCTGCCAGACTAGAGCTCTAGTGAGGCCCTTAAGGAGGACAGTCGGCACAGGTGAGATGGGCGATCTCCTCACTTGTCCTCTCATCACTCTGAAATGACATTATCTTCTCTCTCATTTGAATCCCACTCAGGAGAAACATTTCAGCAGAACTCTTTTGAAAAATTTAACCTGGTCTTCTGAGGTCAGTGTAATGCTAATACGTGAGCTGACCTTCCCTTTATCAGCAAATGGGACATTGTAATCATAACTGTTACAATTGGGACTCGCTCTGACATAAATGGACTTAAGATGAATGCTTGAGTATCTTAAGTGAACGTCAGAGGATCTGTGTTATTCAGTGCGTGTGTTCGGAGGTTTATTTCTAGACCTCGTGGCCTGGGCAATACCAAACATGTTTGATGTTTTAAGTCAACAGCAAATAGCCCCTGGTCATATCTAACTAGCAACTCATGCCTGTTCCTGATGCATGTATTTTGCTTTATATTTTTAAATATATTTTAAAAGGCGACTCTCAAATTACTGTTAATTTTTTAAATACTATTATTGATTTTAGGAATATCAGAACTAAATAATAGTACCAAAGGATGCATAAACAAAATTACTGCGACTGTACCTAAGAATAATATAGCCTTATAATATTATACATAGCCTTATACAATTCTGACTTTTTTTCACCTAATTGCTACTTAATAAATAATCTCATAATTGTGACTTTGTAACTCGTAATTCTGACTTTATAACTCGCAATTCTGACTTTTTTCCTCATAATTCTGACTTTATATCTTGCAATTCTGACTTTATATCTCGTAATTCTGACTTTATATCTCGTAATTCTGACTTTATATCTCGTAATTCTGACTTTATTACTCGCAATTCTGACTTTATTACTCACAATTCTGACTTTATTACTCACAATTCTGACTTTATATCTCATAATTCTGACTTTATATCATGCAATTATGACTTTATAACTCGCAATTATGACTTGATAACTCACAATTATGACTTATTTTCACTTAATTGCGACTTTATTTCTCATAATTCTGACTTTATATCATGTATCTCGCAATTCTGACTTTATATCTCGTAATTCTTACTTAATATCTCGCAATTCTGACTTTATATCTCGTAATTCTGACTTTATATCTCGTAATTCTGACTATATAACTCACAATTCTGACTATAATTTGCAATTCTGACATTATATCTCGTAATTCTGACTTTATATCTCATAATTTTGACTATATCACGCAATTCTGACTTTATATCTCGTAATTCTGACTTTATAACTCACAATTCTGACTATTACTCGCAATTCTGACATTATATCTCATAATTCTGACTTTATAACTTGCAATTCTGACTATATAACTCACAATTCTGACTATAATTCGCAATTCTGACATTATATCTCGTAATTCTGACTTTATATCTCGTAATTCTGACTTTATAACTTGCAATTCTGACTATATAACTCACAATTCTGACTATTACTCGCAATTCTGACATTATATCTCATAATTCTGACTTTATAACTCACAATTCTGACTATAATTCGCAATTCTGACATTATATCTCGTAATTCTGACTATAACTCGCAATTCTGACTTTATTACTCACAATTCTGACTATAACTCGCAATTCTGACTTTATATCTCGTAATTCTGACTATATTTCGCAAATCTGACTTTATATCTCGTAATTCTAACATTATATCTCGTAGTTCTGACTTTATATCTCATAATTTTGACTTTATATCTCGCAATTCTGACTTAATATCTCGCAATTCTGACTTTATATCATGCAATTCTGACTTTATAACTTACAATTCTGACTTTATGTCTCGCAATTCTGACTTTATAACTCGCAATTCTGACTTTATTTACTTGGAATTGCAAGTTTATACCATGCAATACTCACGTTTTTCACATAATTGCAACTTTATATTTCACAATTCTGACTTTATAACTTGCAATTGTGATTTTATATCCCACAATTCTGACGAGTCGAAAATAACCTTAATTTGTTTTTTATTCAGTGGCTTCCATGATTTATTGCCTTCTTAATTAATAAAAATATTCATTAAAAATGTAAATTGTTGACATGGTCGAGCATCAACTCTTGGTTTGCTACATCCATAAACTCTAGTTATACAGTAACTACAATCAGTCAGGATAAAGATCTTGTAAATGCTGCACCTAGTCTTTAAATGTGCCCCAGTCTGTGACCTTGTATCTTTTAGTGTGCTCTTGGTACACCAACACATGCTAGTGTGCTAACACCCGGTTCGCACCCCAGTGAGGGGGATTTTTAATGTGCTGAGACAGGACGTTGTGTCCCTGTCAGAGGAACAGGGCATGAGAGTGATGTGTGATGAGATGCTGCAGTCGTGCTCCACTCCGGCTGAACTGATGGATGGTGATAGATGCTTACGAGAGATGATAAATGAGTAAGGGTGGTGGTTATAGTTTGTAACAGCGAACAATAAAGCACATCGTAGGCTGCGGTGACCCTTCAATGTACTGTCACAAAAAAACGTCCAGACGCATGGAGACAAATTACTGTCCCTCTCTGTTAGTAAACACATAAGAAATGTTCAGTTCTGTGTCTGATATGCTCAGTGATGTAATGGTGTTCAGTCACCATGGCATGCTGGGATTGCTGACGCCAAATGCTTCCAAAGGTACAATCAGCTCTGCAGGGCCCAGATAATGACGGTTGGCTATTTCTTCAGTATTTTTTTTTTCCAGATGTTCAAGGTGGCTGCACAATTTATCAAGTTTAAATCAATATGTTATTTTAATATCATTAAGATACTATTATATTATTTTAATAGTATTAAATTAATACTGTTGATTTGTTTTATTTACGTTTTTATTTTTTTTATTTTTTTTATGTTGTATTTTGTATTTAATTTTAGTTTTTAAGTCTTAGTAATTTAGTAATATAAATGTTGTATTTGTTATTATTATTTTAAATGCCTAAATAGTTTTCATTAATTTTAGATGCATTTTTCGCATTTTGTTTTCAGTTTTTTTAGTTGATTATAATAACATTGATTATATGGCGACTGTCAAATTGCACTGGAAGAATTTGTATTTCTTAATTTATTGCAGTACAATAGTATTATATTTTTTCCTGTATACTTTTTAAATTACTATTAGTAATATAATAATTAATAATTTAAATTGTTTGTTTTTTTGTGCATATGCGCTCCCCCAGAAAAAACACAACTCGCTCAAGAATAATTCAGAGTTTCCAAGCGAATTCCAAGCAACTCAAGTCTTCTGGTAAATATTTCTTGATACAAATCACAGAAAAACACTGTATTGCAATGTCAGATTTTTTTTCTCATATCATACAGCTCTAGCTCTGAGCAGAAGCAGGCAGATCCCCGCTCACATTAGTTGAAAATGTGGTCAGTCCCCTGAAATCTCTCATCTACGGTGAAGGACCAGCACTAAACTGCACCGCCAAACTTTGCCAGTGATTAAAGAACAGCAGCTGAGTCCTTCCCTGTCTTACTGACACACTCACACACTCTCAAACACACTCTGCCTCCAAGCAGAAGACTACTTCAACAATTTCCCGAAGGACAGGCCTTATTAACTGAGGCAGTGGACCCCTTGCCTGTTTGTTTCTGTGTCTGTGTGTGCGACTGGAGACTCACAACTCTCTCTGCTACTTAGTAATGACTTTTTTGTCTCCTCTTCGGAATTCTCCAGTGGCGGTTTGTGTTGTGTGAGGTCTTGTCATCCGCTTCTGAGAAATGTCATCGATGGCTTTCTGTGGAAATGTCGCTCATGAAATTAGGTTTCATGGATGCTGATAGACGATGCAATTTCGCATACTTTGCAGAATTGTAAGTAATATCTGCTGTAACATCCTTGGCGGCAGTTTACTGTTTAGTGTGGATGTGTGTCTTTATGGGGTTATTTTAATAAAGAAATTAATATTTTCTAATTTGATATAACATTAGTGTTTGCAAACTGCGCTCAGCAGTGACATTCTGAGAAAGAAAATGTTTTTTAATAGGGTAAATCAGCTAAAAATGGCAAAAAGTGCTGTAGTGGGTTGACAAAGTAACAGATTTCCAAAAGAACATGTTGGAGGTTTGTATTTTATTTCCATCAGGATTTGCGGATCAAGAAAAAAAAAACTGTATTATGATTCATAGACCCCATGATGCCTCTGCTCTAGTTTGCATTTCAGTAGAACGTCGCACAAAACCTATATTGGTACATGGCTGATTTTGACTTTTTTCTTTTTAAAGACAGACATAATGGTAGCACTTTATTTTAAGGTGTCCTTGTTACATGTTACATGTACTTACTATTATAATAACAAACTAATTATGCATACATACAAGTAAGCCTAAATCAAACCCTAAACATAGCCTAAAAGTACATGTACTCAGTACTTAAATGTGTTATTACACTGTAACAAGGACACCTTAAAGTAAGGTGATGTAACATGTTGTTGTTCTCAACCCTTTTGTCCAATGCAACATTAAAAGATTAACCCTCCTAATAGCAAGAATGTATTACTTTGGTATTTCTGCTGTAATTACTTTTTTTTAAAGAAACAGGCAGTACTGATATTTTAAATTACTTAACCATGATTTTTTTATGCTTGAGCATCGCCCCTTTTCTCCTGGATGCCACAAGTGCCCTTTTCTGTTTTTTTTTTTGTTTTTTTTTTTTTTTTTTGTGTATGTGTGTATGGGGCCCTGTCTTTGCCCCACAACAAAAAAATGTAACTATTAATCTCAATTTTGCTAAATAAAAGGATCTGGCTCGCATCAGTCACATGACTGCCACTAACCAGGGCTTGCTTGAGGGCAGAGCACGCTCGTTACGAGCCGGGTACTGACTTATGTATCAAGGGTATTTCTTTAGAGTTTACTTATTTTTGTGTCATTTAAGCAAGACAGTTGGGTTTTGTTTTAGTGATGTTACGTCTGTTTATGTTCAAGTTATTTTGGGTGGGTTTGGTTCATTTGCAGCCATTTATATAAAAGTGTAACTGTTACCATCATGGAGATAGATGTGAAGGGGAGTGACTTGTTGATATTGCCCTGCGTTTGAGAAGCGTTTTTTAATAGATTCATCTTGAATGTAAGATGCTGTCATTCAGCCTTCTATCTGCCCCTTTTTGAACTTTGGGTACCCGCCCCTTTAAACGTCTCTGCACAGCACTGGTACACAGAGAAATCAAACACGGGAAACAATACTACACTAGGGAGCACAAGGAAACGCGTTGTATGAGGGAAAACACTCAATACTCAGCGGGTAGGCTACAAACACCGACAGTTTTTAAAGATTACACAACCAGTTAACAATAGGGAGGAGCCAATGAGTTGTTTTGGGAGGTGAGGGTGAGCTGAGGGACAGGTGAGCACAATGGGTAACCAACACTTCACAATAAGAGTCCTAAATTATAACGCAGACAGAGCTAACACACACATAACAGAGTCCATGGTGGAGTGCCCTCTACTTGAGTTTGTGTGCACTCCAGCTGATAAACGTGACAGATCAGTATTAAAAATTGTTTAGGTCTTACGAGATGAAATGCTTTTTGCTCGTTTTTTTGCTTTTGTTTTTCACTGTATTTGCATTTATTAGGCTTACAACTGCGTGCTGTACTGACATTAAATTATATTTTACATATATCTTTGCTATAAACCATACTGTAGATATGATTTTCGAGTCATTAATAATTGTCATTAGTGCTGTTCTTGAACTGTTGTTGCTTGTTGTGTAATGCCACAACAATTCCATCTATTCCAGAGATTTTTTTTACCAGTTTACTTAAATACTTTAATACTTTGTCACAGTACATATTTGTGACTTAGCCAAATTCCTATGCAAAGGCATGCAAATGAGCTAAGTAATATTCTCAGAACTACACACTAATGGCATTTTCATGTGAATCTATGGCACAAACATCGTCCAGCCACTGGCTTGTTAATGCCAATGATGTACTTTCTGTGTGAAGTCAGCTGAAGCTCACTAAAAATTGCTATACTGTAGTTTCCTTTCAATGATCCATACTTCAGAGGATACTTAAGATAATGAAAAAGAAGGGTTGAATTAGAGGACAAAACTCTTTGAACCATCTTCAGCTACTGAACTGTGTGCATTGAGTACATCGGCAGGCCTTTTAACACCTGACATTATTTCCTCAGTGTTATTGAATAACACTTGTGAGCTGATGGTCTCAGAAGATAAGATCCTCTAGTGCTGATCCAGCTGGCACTGTGACTGGCATTAACATCCTGCCATTTTGGCTGCAGGACATATCTCATGCAATTGAGTCAGAGAGCCGTAGTCTTTGGGCCACAGACCTGCTGTCTGTTTTGGGTTACAGAAGTGTTTCAGTTTAATGATCCTCTCAAATAAAGCTGGGTTTGTGAACATTGTAAATGACCATGCAAAGACTGTACATCTATGAGCTTTTCTGATCTAAGTTTTGGGAAAACAGCTAATGTGAAATACTTATTATCGGCATAATGTACACAAAATGTCATTTACGCACCCTCATGTAGTTCCAAACCCATAAGATTGGTTAATCTTTAAAAAACAAACTAAGATATTTTAATGAACCCTTACAGATTTCAGTCCCTCTTTTGAAAGTAAAGGTAACCAAAACAAAAGCCTGTCCTCAAAAAAAAAAAAAAAAAAAAAGATCTTATAGGTCATTTGTGCAAGCACCTTATTATGACCTGTATTTAATTTTTTTTTAAGTTAAGCGCCATCTAGTGTACATTAAAACAATGACAGTGTCGTGTTTCATCTGTTGTCATGAAATGAGGCGCTTTCCCGCTGCGCACCTCTCTCTGCGTCTGCTCTGTTCAGTGAAACACTCAAATTTTGCTTCTCTAAGGCCCCGTTAACACTAGGTGCGTTTTTGTTTTAAAAAGCATAACTTTATGCGCCTATCCCGGCGTTTTCCACCTTCAAAAACGGACACTTTTGTTTTAGTTTGAAAACCCCGGTGAAGGTTTAACGCCAGTGTAAACCAGGATCGAGCGGGAAAGTCAGTTTTAGATTTGATATTCGCCTAGGCCAGGGGTGCCCAACCCTGCTCCTGGCGTTCGACTGTCCTGCAAAGTTTAGCTCCAGCTCTAATCTAACACCTGAAGCAACTGATTATGCTTTTTAGGATCGCTTGAAAATTAAAGCCATGTGTGTTTGATTAGAGTTGGAGCTAAACTTTGCTGGACAGTAGATCGCCAGGAGCAGGGTTGGGCACCCCTGGCCTAGGCTGCTTCAGGGAGCGTCTGCAAATTTACATTTCTGTATAGTTAGCTGCATCAGAATACAGTATGTGGGCACATTAGGCTATGTGTAGCCTAAACAGGTTTGTGTCAGTAAATACAATAAGTAATATAATAATGTATACTTCTGACTACTTCTCAACTGTAAATCAATTTCTATTCCGTAGTCTAACATGAAAGAATAAAAGTGGCCGCTAAATGAATAAATGTTAATGAAAGAACCCTATTATAATATGTACATGAATACTGTAGAAACACTGGAAGTAACTATGCGGCATCATTTTGCAGCAGAAACTTTGACAACTAAAAAACAGTACCTCAAGGTTGATTGAAGTAAATGTGTGCAAATGCATAGGGCCCCATTCCTATATTTGCCTGAGGCCCCAAATTCACAAAATCCGCCCCTGCTCATGAGCAATAGATGTAATTTAAATGGCACGGTGCGAATAACAGTAGAATATTACATTTAGTGATTGATTTGGTTTTCAGCGAATGCAAATAAAAGTACATTTGTGACTACTAACTTTTTGCATTTCTACAGTTGCATTTTTTTTTTTAATAGACTGCTACAAAGTTAACTTGTTAACTAGCAAATCTGTTTTCAAACGTAATTTACTGTGGTTTTACGCATATATCATTTTATTATACAAAATTACATTATTATAGCTGTTTGTTTAACTCTATATGTGGCTTTTGGATTTTTTAAAGTTCACTTTTATACATAAATAATACCCTGATTTATGGTTTTATATAGTTATAAGCAAAACATCAAGTTAAAGAAGCATTTATTTGCTATCTGATTAATTGAGAAAATAATTGTTAGTTGCAGCCCTAGTGTAATTCGTACGAATGACCACAACTAACCCTACCTCTAAACCTACCTGAGCGGTTTAATCTAAGTTTTGTGCAGAGATAAGAATGATTTATTTGATATAAACACAACAAACCTCATTGGTTCTCTTGCATAACAAATTCTAAGATTTACCATGTACTGCGCTCTATGAATATGTGGGCCCTTCATCTAAATCTGTTCATTATAAAAAGTGGATGTATCTCTTTCAAAGACGTGGATTAAACCACTTAATTCATATTGATAACTTTTAGGTAGCCTTTAAGACCTTTGTGAAACACGTACGTTTTGGTAACAATGACTTCCATTGGAAGAACAATCTACGGGTTCATTTTGCTGCAGTATTTTGCTGGATTATTCACTCAAACTATGAGAACTGGCTGAACATTTACTCAACCTCATGTCATCCGATGTCAATGAGTTTGTTTCTTAATCGGAACAGATTTGGAGAATGCAGGTGCAATTCTGCTGTAAATGGGTGCCGTCAGAGGGAGAGTCCAAACAACTGATAAAAACATCACAGTAACTCATAATCCACACAACTCCAGCCCATAATGAATGAACGAATGCCTTGTGAAGAGAAAAGCTTGTTTTATCCTCTAGACTCAGAGTTAGTTTTTTTAGCAAAGTTTCATTTTTGGGTGAACTATTCCTTCAAGTATCCCAGAGAGCTGTAATCTAATCAGATTCTGAATGAATGCTGATTCACACCACGCACCAGAACAGGAGAATTAAATGATTTTTACTGGCTCATCTCACTTGAGATGAAATGTTCTGCTATTAAATTTTAAAGAAGTCCCGACTGAAGACTTTGAAAGTATTTCAACGGACACACTTTGCTTCACAAAGGAACTGTTAAATAAGCAAAGAAGCTCGCACACAATGCAGAGAATAAGGCTATTGTTTACCTCCAACAAAAACACAGAAAAAGCAGTGACAGAAAAGGCCTTGATTTCATTGTTTTATCCTGTTCCTCTCTCCAGGCAAACATGTGCATCAAAATAAATCCTTTGCTGTTTGCGCCAAGGCTGGCAGCTCAAGCCGTGGCATTTTGTTGGCATTTGCTATCAGGTTTTTACAATCCATCACGAGGCCTGTATCTGCACCCTTGCCATCTCGCCGTAATACATTCACTGACCTTGTCGCGCTGACCCAAGCAGTGAAGTCAACAAATGGATTCCCCATTAAGCAAGTTCCATTTATTAACAGTTTCTTCTCTAGTTACGTCCCCACAGCCAAGAATACATGAATACTAAAACGCGTTTGACAGAGGCGTCGCTGGGTCTCAATGAAGTGCTTTGAAAAACCACCTCAAAGAGAATGTATTGAATTCTTCATATTTAGAGCGCTGGAAGGGCACAGCATTATGAGAAAAGTTCATAGCAATGTCACACCTTATGCAAACGCTGTTATTTAAAGTAACCTGACACTTGATAGACCTTGATACAGCCATTAGAACTGTATTCAACAGTGTTTAGAAATCAGTCGTAGTGACTCCCTTTTACTCTGACTTTCATGGCGGTTATTTGTGCGCTCAGTGAGAACACAAATTACTTGAAAAATCTGCTTGAGGGTTTGGATTAATAGACTATGGCGCTCTGGTCGCTTATGACAGTGGAAGAAGACCTTCTCTGTAGTCTAGTTAGCAATAGGGATCATTGCATTCATGAAGTGACAGCTAAAGTGGGGATAACATGGAGTTTGGCCAGTGGGGAAGCATAATCTCATGCTGCGGGGTTTAATACGTGTATAGATTAAAACGTGCAACTGAAATGACTCAAGATCCGGACTAGCTCTTGCTTAAGTCATTTGCTCGGATGTCAGAGCACAAACCCTCGCCTCAAAGATTAAAAGTTGTGCGTGAGAGATGAAAGACTTGCTTTAATTCTTTAGCTACTTGAAATCTGTTAATTGCTCTCTGACAAGAAAGTTAATGAACAGAAGGTTGTTAAAATGATTGCTGAATATCTCTAATCAATGCATGTGATGCTTAACTGCAGGTGACGTTAAATCTAATTTAATCCAGTTTGTGATGTTATTGTCAGTGAAGTCAAAAGCTAGGCTTAAAAGACGCATTTAAATACATATCTTTAACATTTATTGTGTCAAGCTGTGAAAGTTGCATATAAAATTTACTCTTTATACAGTGTGTGTGTATTTATGGCACATCCTATTTTGCCAAGTTCAATGTGTCCCTAGGTCAACATATGTTGTTGACCCTGGTACGACATTTTAATGCAAAGATATAGTCTTGACCATCTCTCTACACCTAAACCCTTACCCGCGAGTAATGCCTAAAATCATATTTAATGATAGATAACTGGCACTGATGCACAAGCACTAAACTTAAAAAAAAAACTGTAAACTTTTTCTTCAAATCACAATGTTGTCCCAAGGTCAACAAAGATGTTGACCCAGGGACATGCTGCACTTGGTAAAATCAGGTATTCAAGTATAATTGTTACGCTGGGTCCATATGCAAAGGAGAGTGCAGGAGATCACAAAGTTTAATAAACAATAAGACTTTTAATAATAAATCAAACCGAGGAGATACATCCATTAATCCACACATAACATTTGCAGGTAACATTTACATTGACTGACAAACTAGAACTCAAAAGACAGGGGATTTATACATAGAGACTAATGACTGAAGTAAGGGCAGCTGGGGTGACACAGGTGGAGACGAATCAACTCATAATCACATCAAACACAGGAAAAACCATATATGGGCATACACATGGGGAAAACCAAAATAGGAAGACATGAAAAGAACCAATACAGATAATGAATTTGACATAAAACAGACTAAGAATGTGACAATAATGTAATATAATATTGTATATATATAATTTATATAATAAATGTATATGCATTTTAGTCTCTCTCTATATTTTCTTCTTTCTATCTTTCTTTCTAAACAAGGCAGTTTATTAGAATTTAAAATAAATGTATGTTTGTATGGTATTTATCTAATGTATGTAGGGGCGGGAGATATGACCAACATTTTATATCGCTATATGAGTCATTTTATTTCACAGTTACAATATATATCACAATACAGTTATTTTTGCTTTAAATAAAGTCTTTATGGTATTATCATTTTTGTCACCAATGCCAATATCATAAAAATAATACTAATCTAAATAAAAAACAACCAAAAAACAAAAACTCAAGCTCACCGAAGACAAGTAAACAATAAAAATAGCAAACTAATTACAAGCAAAAGGACAAAAAACTACAGCAAAATAAATAAATAGGAAATGCTGCATACAGTGTATAATGTATAATCAAATGTAAACAACACTG
>JAUMHQ010000090.1:8324142-8337089 GCA_032361165.1 Enteromius paludinosus | reverse complement strand
TTATCACAGGAACATCCCAGCTGAAGATAATGGCGAAATTACATCGCTCCACTTGACAAGTGCATTCCAAACGACTACATAATGACACACATGTGCACTGCTCACTCAAGTTCCCACTAACAAGGGGATAGGGATGAACACTATGATTTGGAAAATGACCATGAACCGTACGATACACGATACGCGGACCGTTGCACCCCTAGTATATACTCATTATATACATATTTTGAAAGTTTAAAAGTTGTTTCAGATTTCAAACATAAAAATAACACAGTGTGAGTGAAATTGGGCTGTAAGAAAGGTTTTTTCACACATTGTTGAAGGTTTTTTAAATTCTTTATTATTTTACTCTAATCTTTCTCCAAACCCCGTGTAATTTCTTGGAACTCAAAAAGTGTCATTTTGAACAATTGTGAATGAAACGAATGGCTTCATAGAGACTACTAAAGCAATATAAAAGTCAACATGACTCCTTCACTATATTCCACATCCTACATACAGCAGCTTTGTGATATAAACAGACTGAAATTACAAAAAATGAAAAGCTGTTGTTCAACTCAAAAACCGCTGTAAACAGATGTTGTCAGTGAGTTGAACTCGAAAACTGGGTCAAGTCTGATTAATAAACGAATCATTGAGGCATGTTTTGTGAACTGATTCAGAAAAAAGAATTGTTTATCGGTGACTGTACTTTCTACACAAACTGGGTTTAACTTTGTTTTAACAAATTTGTAGCCTCATAGTAGTCACCTACATTAACAATAGCACTAAAATAAAGATCAGTTGCCATTTGGGTTTTGCTCATTTGTAAATATGGGCTCTTTGTTTCATTGTTGTTCTCTTTCACTCTCTCTTATTCTCTTGAATCACCTGGCTACTGGTTCAGACCAAATCTACCATCTGAATTCCAGCTGTGTAAATGTCAGGCAGAATGTGTGTGTGAAATAGGTCATGTAATCCGTCTCCTGAGAGTTACTGGATCCATATTAAAAGATTTGATAAGATAAAGCGAAGCTGCATGGTGCAGAGCATGGCGGTACCTGTGCGGAACAAGTCAGTTGCAGTGATGCCGGCTTTTCTGTGTAGAACACAATGATAGCATTCACACGAGAGGCCTACAATAGAGCTTTACACAACCCCACTGTGGAAACAGGAGTCTGAGCTTAGCTGATAGGTGATGTCCTAATGATTTCTTTTGAGAGAGGGAAAGTCACTTTTTTTTTTTACTGGGAAGTGATATTTGCTTTTGCTTTTTGTGCTACATCTTATTATTCTCCGCATTATTCTGCAGAAAAAGAGGCATTTCAATTGAGTTGTTGTTAAACCGAAAACGTCCATTCTTGAAGGTCAGCTGATTGTCAGGAATAAGAAAACCAACCTGATCTCACGGCAAATCGTTCTTCTAAATCGTGCGTATTTTACGAGTTGCTAATTCATATGAATTTGTTCGAATGACCTACACCTAACCTCGCCCCTAAACCTACCTGTGACGGGGTTTTAGACAAATCGTACAAAATCGCACGAGTGAGGTCGTACGAATCAGTACGAATTAGCACGAATTTGGCACCTCGTACGAATACGTACAAATTGGTGGTGAGACTGTGTTGTATAAAAGATCTGGCTGGTCTGAAGGACCAAAATGCTTAAAATGCCTTTTTGATGCACAGTAAATGGGTATCTCTTCTAATTCTGGAACTTTGATCTTCCAGGCCTTGGTATATAAAATATTAAAAACATTTTTAAATAAGATCTTGGAAAGTTTTTAATTAAAGCTTTAATTAAACAAAGTAGCAAAATATTTTCAGATTTTATCGTTGTCCCCATTCAATATAATAATTGTTTAAATGTATGAGAGACTGAGTAATAGTGAAATGAGCATAAACTATTTCAGTATTTATTTGTGAAGAAAAAAAAATGACTGTGAGCAAGACAAAGCATAAAAATGTGAATGGAAATGCACTACTGCTGTAATACAATAATTTCAGATGTGGTGGAAATTACAATACAGTGAGTAAGAAATTGGGTGTGTAAAATTAAAGTTAGCAACAGTTTGACATTTTATACCAAAAATGTAAATAGAATTTGGGCCAATAAAAGAAAAACATACAGTACTACATACAGTAGTATACAACAACACATACACAATACAGAGTTTGAGATGTGTTTGAGATGCACTGAAAGTCTCAAAATGCTTCTGTTCTTATGTATATCGCTAGACATTGTTAAAATTAAACCAGTGAGGGTGTGAAAAGTGTGTTTTTTAGAGTTTATTTTCTATACTGTAACTCTACTGGGGCAAAGAAACATCCATACTAAAAATACGTAGACAGCTAAATGTGCTTTTTGAGGAATAGAAAGGAGTGGGCATACAGTATACAGTGCATTTGACCGTGTGTGTTTTTTACTTAGATGTTGGTCCACTTTTAGTCAGAAAGAGCAGCCACAGGGGTAAAAGTGGGAGGCTTGTGACAGTGTCAACCAATCTAATTGACCTTTGGGGTTGTTTGAAGCATCTGATCGGTCTGCTAAAGCTGCTGACACAGCTACAGCTGACAGTTACCGCAGTCTCTCGCTCTCTCTCTCGCACTCTCTCGTTCTCTGCATCAGCTCAAAATGGCAAAGACAAAGACCCGTGGGTTTGCAGCAGGCTGAGGTTTGGCTCATGGCTAGATGAAAACCCTAGTTAGACTGCTTACAGAAAGAAAACCGAATCGTGTTTATTGACAGACTCATGGGTGTCCTGCAAATCCACTTTTTGGTCCCTTGATAGCGTTACAGCACAAATTCTGTTAACTTCTTTCCAAACCTTTGAAGAAAATGGCTCAAACTACACTAGACCTTTGTCAACTCTCTGTAACCAAACTGTATGTGATTTCTTTTACCACAGGCTTCTTGATTTAGACCCAACCACCACATCTGAACTTTTTGACACTGTGTCCTAGCCGTATGTGACACGATATGTTTGCAGCCACAATCAATTTGCCTGTCAACACTGCAAGTGAAAATGTTTTGTGATGAGACACAATAATGAGAGTGGCACTGCCAATTAGAACCATGAGAAGCAAAATAGCGGTCCAGTGACTTTTCTAGGTGAATGGAGCCTCATGACATTACAGCACAGAAGTGGAATATATATATATATATATATATAATTAAATAATTGTATATTATTCTCATCCAAAATAAATTGTTTTTTACATAATATATTTGTGCATACTGTTTTTACGTATTATGTATATTTAAATACAAACACATGCATATATATATATATATATATATTTGATAAAAATATGTTATGTTTATCTATCAAATATATTTATATATTTAAAATATCACATATAAGAAAATAAATATATAAAATGCATTTATATGTAAATACTTTCAAAATACACACTGTATGTGTGTGTTTTAATATGTAATAAGTAAACAGTACAAACACATGTAATATGTAAAGAAAAACTTTTATTTTGGATCGAAGTTAATCGCTTGAAAGCACTAATATATAGATTTTTTATTATTTTATTATGTTTTTAATCTGTCTTATTGTGTAAGTAAATATTTTTTGTTATTTTATACCTAATAAAAATAGTTCAACTGCAGTTTGAAGGAGAAAAAAAAATGAATATATATATATATATATAGACTTATTTCAAAAGAAAATAAAAAAAATATAGAATTTTCCAAAGACAAGTAATGCTAACTTAAAATTTATTATAACTTTTTTAATTTTAATTAATAAATAATTTTTTTTGTGGTTTCTTTGAGATTTACAGTGTTTTTAAGGGGGTTTTCATCACACTGGGTATCAATCAGTTTGCGCCAGAAGAGAGAAGGTGCCAGAGGACCTGGCAGATGGCTGTGGGAACATGAGAAGTAATTAAGCCCTCCAACTGAAAAGTTCTGTAATTGATCGTCTGACGTATGTGCGCTATAAGAAATAAATCTAGGTGGATGGATGGATGGACAGATAAAAAGATAGATACATAATTCAGACAAAATGAAGTAATACGTCAGATGCAAATGATGTGTGGAATTACGTGAACCCGCTGCGACGGTTGTGTGTAGTCTCTTCAGGATTTGTTGAGGCTGTGCGTGTGTGTGCATGTGAGTGCATGATGGACGATCTCATTGGCAGCAGCCCAGAGCCTAATGAAGCAGAACAGGCATTAATGAGAAGAATGTTCGTGAAGGCATTATTTAGCCCCTGTCGCTTTCTCTGATACTGGGACATGCATTGATTAGAGTCAGACTCTTGAAGCAGCCCTTGACTACCAGATTATCGTGAGTTAACGCGCACATTTTTGAAATCTTTTCATAATAAGGAAATATCAAAAAGAATGAGAAGCTGATATGCAAAGCGAAACTTTTCATTAATAGACTTGCGGAGTAACATGAGGTGACTTTTTTTTTCGCCTTTTCATAAAACTGTCCACCCAGAGCTCTTTTATTATCCTTAGTTCGGTGAGATAAAGGGAGGGAATCCGGATATGGTTCTGTAGAAAGATTAACGAGATGCAAATTCGCTTTCATGCATCTGTTTGACAGATTTGACCTCTTTGAGGATTGCTCTTTGAGGCTGTGCTATCTTATCGCCTCTGTCTGAATGTCACAGCTCCTGCTTCCAGCAGAGTCATTATTTAGCTTTTTCATGCAGGTACACATCAAGAAGCTGTTGGTAGAAATGTTGGTCTGCATACTTCAAAGATTGGCCAGTATCCAAATTATGATTCAGATCAATTGTCGATAGCAGCTTTTAAACAAACCTCTATTTCTTAATACCACCTGCAGTTGAAAATCATGGTTCAAATCAAGTTTTAAGTTGCAGCTGACTAGAAAGTTGCAGATCATGATTCAAATCAATGTATGTGTAATGACTCCTTGAAACTGACACATCCAAGACCCAGAAATGTAGTAAGGACATTGTTTTACATATTCCATCAAAATAATTTCGTCAAAAATATCTTAATTTGTGTTACAGATGAACAAAGGTCTTCCGTGTTTTTGCACAACACAAGGGTGAAGAGTAATGAAAGAATTTTCATTTTTGGTTGGAACGATCCCTTTAATTATGTATTTCATACAGTAGTTCCGGCCACACTTTATATTAGGTGACCTGAACAACTATGTACTAACATCAGAAAATAATTTCAATGTCCTTATTGTGTTCATATAGTATTTGACCGAAACAACTGCTATTTAGGAAGGATAAGGGTCAAGTTAGTTACAGGTTTGGTGGTATGGGTAGGTTAAGGGTGAATTAAGAGTGGATTAAGGTGTAAGGAATGGGTCACGACTGGCTGAATCGTTTGAATCCATGTGCAAAACTCTTTATTATCAGGAAACAGGCAGTGTCAAAACAGCAGACAAACAGATACAGAGGAGGCTAAGTAGAGATGTGATCAAAAGTATAGGCGAGAAGGTCGAGGCAGGGAGCAAACAATCCAACAATGGCAGAACGTGCAGAGGTTAAAAGATACAAAACAAACACAAGAGAGATAGAACGCTTGGTAGAAAACCTGAGCAAGTCAATACTTCACAGTGAACTGATGTGAGACTGTGATATTTAAGCAGTGTGCTAATGACTGAGTGGGTGTGGTGATGAGCAGCAGCTGGTGGTGATAATTACTAAATGTGTACAGGTGTGAGTGTGCAATACATGATAGAAAATTGAGTCCAAGGGAGGTGAGGTGTATAGGATGGATACCCGACCCGAGCATGATGGTACCCGGCGGTACCCGACGGGCCGGGTTCAGACAGATATTTAGAAAGGATGCTTGGGTTCGGGTCAGGCTCGGTCACATCAGCGCGAAAGTCCGCCTGTGTTACAATGGCGCTTTTTGCCCCGTGTGCGCTGATGCTCTCATCTGATGACATTTCCGAACACTGTGCAAAAGTTGCTAAATAAAAATGGGCTTTCCACACAAAAAAGTGCATGTGTCATTAGTATGAGAAAAAAACAAACATTTGAACTTTGTCGGGCTGGGATCGGGTTTGGACATAAATATCTTAATGCCTGTCAGGCTCGGGTCGGGTTTGGTTACTGCTCTGTCGAACACGAGCAGGGCTCGGACAGAAAAATTTATGGCAGCACAAGCAACTTGGCAAGGTACTACCTCTACTAATAGTAATGATATGTTACCTTCAAAGCTTTCAACCAGTGTCTGAAGCAACGTACACAAAATAAATAGAGGTACACAGACAAAACAAGCAATGCAAATGATATAACAACCAACACTGTAGACACAACATGATAACAGTGTCTGAGTCAACAGCATGATCCAGACGTAGGGTATGGAAGCAAACTTATAGAGTAGAAAATGAAAATGTCTTTCATGTTGACTCCACATTTGCATTTTCCAAAATATTAATATTCTTTTCTCTCTCTACTGTTTTTGCCTGCCTGCTGTGTCTATCTTGAAACCGAACAGGTAAGCCCATTTTTATTTTCTTATTTGGTGTGTAGCATACATTTCCTTATAATTTGTGATATACCAGGCATCCAGTCTGCCTTTGTTATGCATGAGCAGTGCTTGTGCAGTGTGTTTATCTCTTTGTTCTTGCGTTTTCCTGTGTCTCATCTTGAGGGTGAAATGAATAATTTGTCCACTTGCCAAAGGGTTATTACATAACATATTTTATTAAGCTCTCTCGCATCTCGCATGATCTCTATTTCTCTCCCGTTCGTTTTCCCTAATTTTGCTTAATTTACATTATTAACATATCACCATATCCAACTGCGAGAGTAATAAATATAAATTTATATTAAGCATTTCTTATAGCTCTACTCCTTAAATCTTCTCCCTAAAATATTGATTTAGCTTTTAATCAACACATGCAACAGCGAAGGAGTTTAATGATAATGTTATTTGCTTCTCTAAGGCTAGGCTCTATAACCAGCTCAGCATTTCTTATCGTTCTCACACTGGATAAATCCAAGGCCACAGCATTCAGAGCTGCATAATCCTCTGCTCTGCTGTGCTTGATGGATATATTGTAAGGGTTCAGGGTTTTTTACACCTACATGGAGAAGGTTTGCAGCTTGTTAATGTGTGTTGCTGTTCACATGTGTACTCAAGAGCCTTGATTTGTGTCTATACAGTATGTAATGTTGTAATTTACTCTCCCTTATGTTGTTTCAAATACATATAAATTGACTAAAAAAGGTCCATTAGCGTTTGAACGCAATTCCATAAAAGTGCTAATGGGAGGGAAAGATTTTGCAGGGATTTACTAACAATGCACACATTTAAAAACACAGACACAGCCATTTCCATTTCATTTACTTAATGACCAGGGCAATCTACCAAGAGCAGCGCAAATTACCGCCTGTTTTACTACATGTTAAATAATTGCGCAAATATCAGAAATTTTTTGATGAGCGCAAACGTTAGGAAATCACCTAATGTGATTAATTTTAACACTCTCCGTAAATAAATTTAAAGGAGGGAAAGTTTTAAAAATGCATATTCAATAAGATCAGTCACAAAAATTAATGTGTGTGTGGGTTTTTTTTGTGCTGATTCTTCAATGTGCATCTTTATTAAAAACGTAGTTATGTAAATAATTTTGTGAAAATTGGAAAGTACATACCACAGCTACATATAAAGTAATGAAATTGTTGAAGACACTTTCAGAATATTTTTTCCAAGCTGATAAATAATGAAAACATTGCACGTTTTAAGGGACAAATGACAAAATAGCAGCGCATGGTATGATGCTAATATAGTAATTATTGTGGTTAGGTTTGTCAAAGAATGTAGGCCCATTCACATTAATTCTGTCTGATCCTGAAAACTTTAAGATTTTAATGATACTTTCATTTTGCAATCTTTTTGAAGCTTGAAAGCTCCAGCCTCCTTTTGTTGCATCACATTCTTTAAAATTATTATATTGTGTAAATAATGACACCATAATTTTTTGCATGATCTATCCCTTTAAATTGCTTCAGAGTAATGCTACTTTCCAAGTTTCCAAAGTAAACTTGTGCCCTTACTTCGCAGCTGAAATAAAAAAGTATGCTTTGCAATGTCGTTCATTAAGCACTAAAGCCTGTGTTTCACAACGTGAAGCCGCCATATGAAATGTTAAACTCTCATTCGGAGCAACCCTCTGATTCTCCGCTCAGCTCACAAATGAAGCGAATCAATTTTCATATTTTCTTCGCCAGGGTGATAGGAAAACTAAACAGGCATCAACATGTAGCATCAGCGAAACAGATGCACTGCTGTGTATAACATATGCGTCCCCGGGGGGATCCCGCAACTGTCAAGAAACACTACGTTAATGCTGAGACGTGAGATGTTGGATGCGGATCCACCGTTTCTTAAGGTCATGGCAAAACGCAATGGAATGTTTTAATTCTGCATTTGCTTTCCATATCAGAGTAATGTTGATCATAGCCTGCGGAGAGATCAGGACTGGCGATTTCAGGTTGACCCGGATTTGGTTCCACGGTAGGAGTAGCGATCAAAAACTCAGGTTGTTTTTAGCGATGTTTAACGAAGCCTAAGAGAAACGAGTGTGGTTGATGTTGGTACAAATGTATGTAAGATTGCCACCTTCAGCGAGCCAAAATAAAGGACACCCACCTGTGACCCAACCCCCCAATAACCCCCCTCATTTGCTTAAATTATGACTACATCTAAATAATTTAGCAGTTTTTTAAACTTTTTAAAATGTCAAATTGTGCGTCACATTATATAATATGACATAATATAAAAATGATAAATTCATAAATAGGGTCTAACATTAATTATAATCTACTAATTAATCTGTGTAGTAATGTCTAAACATATATAATAATTATGTATATCAAGCTCTTACACACTATACAAATTTTGATAAAACAATAGGGTTATGCCTTTATTTAGATGTGTCTGTCACTTTAAAGGTATAAAGTTCACCCAAACATAAAAAGTAAGTCAGAATTTAAAATAAGTTTTATAAACCTACATAAAGTTTCTTTGTCTGTGGAACACAAAAGAAGATACTTTGGAGAATCTGGGTAAGTTTAACTGCTACTTGTCGTTAGGGACCAATAACTGTTTGGTTATTCGTGTTTTTGTTCAACAGAAGAAATGACGACAGGTTTGGTACAACATCTATTTTTGGGTGAACTATCCCTTTAAGTCAGACAGCCCACCGTAAAAAAATGCTTCTCTCCAAACTGTGCGTTCATCATAGTTACTGTACAGACCCACTGATGACTTTCCCATTCAGCCCTTCATCTGGAGAGCCTTTGTGTTCAAAGTGCTGATGTGAACTCTAGATGCATGCTGTGCTAGCGTGAAAGGGCTTTAACGACACATGTTCTGGAGACTCTGTCGCTAAGGAAACAAAGATGCCAAGATAAGCTTCTCTAATACTTTTTTTATGAAATTGATTTCATTATAACTGCTATTAGCATTGTAAACGGAACAAATTACCAAAATGGTTTATTAAAGATAAAAAGTTTAGGGTTGGATTTGGTGTATGGCATATTTCCAACACGATAGGGCATTAACTTTTAGCAAAAGTACATGGATATTTCAATTCTGAACCGCCACAATACATACCTATATCAATATAATAATAATGTGCCAGGGTTCACGTAACCTGTGTTTTAGCACTACTCAGTGGACTTTTCTCTTTGAAACTGTGGTGAAACATGCAGTAAGGCTCGTAAAAACTGTGTTGCACAAAACGTGCACAGAGGTACATATTTTTATGAGACCAGGTTGATTAAATTGATACAGGACAAAGCGCACCCCCATATTGATTTGATACAGGATGCATTGTTTTACCTTTAAATACTGGACGATTCCATATTTTATGGGATTGGTGGTGACCATAAATGTTTGTACAAATGTCAGTTCAAAAGCATAGATGGCACTAAGCCAGTGGAAAGGGGGCAGAGGGGGCTTGTTAAAACAAGAAAAAGGGTTAAGTGAACATGCGCATCAAATAATGAGCAAATGCGAAAATGGAAACCATAGATAGGTTGACATCTGCACATGCACAGGTTTCCAACACCTTCTGCCCAACCAACTTGGCTCACACACCTCTTATACTTGCTTAGCATGCTTTCCTCTGCCGGACATGTGACCTTTTCCAACTGCCACATTTTGAAAGGTTTGGGAGGGGTTAAGATGGTGTGACTTTACCACGCTTCACCGGCGTCACAGATGCGAACTCATTAGCAATGACAGTCTGAAAACAATGTGAGCTGACAGCAGCCTGTAATCATTAGCAAATGAGCGAATTACAAACCTCATCATGGGCTGGTCTCCATTTTAGAGCCTGGAGGAAAGTGAAGAGCACCATCAATTATTTACTTTGCTTTGTTTTGCTTTTGGGAAAGTCAAAAAGTGATCTTTAGAGAGCTTATGTAAGTTGAAGTTGTGTTGGAAACTTTTTTTTCTAGCCTATTTATCTCTTTTATCTATGGCATGTGAGTAGTAAAGCAGAAGTCAGACAAATTATTGTGGTGCTTTCTAATCCTTGTGGTGCAAATAGGCACATCTAAATAGAGTTTTAAAGGAAGAAACATTAGCTGTAGAAAATTCAGAGATGCGTTTGTGTATATTTTTAAATTGAAAGGATAGTCCCATGAGCAATTTAATTTTATCAGTAATTTAACACTGGTGCTTAATGAAGGTTTAGAGCAGCTCTTCTTTTGAATGACAACTACCCAAATGATTAAAAAAGGGCTGTCAAAGGAGGTTTTCAAGAAATAGTAAAAAAGAGGGATGTCAAAGATAATTAAAGGGACAGGTTAACCACAAATAAAGGATCTGGCATCGTTTAATAACCCTCATGCCATTCCAAATCTGTATTAAGAGTTTAAAAAAAAATGCAGGTAACCAAAAATGTTCTGTGACTGTTGGCTTCAACAGAACAGAACAAAAAACACAATTCTTGTTCCACAGAAGACAGTAAGAGCAGATTTGTAACAACATTATAAAATAATGACAGCATTTTCATATTTTGGGTGAACTATGTCACAAATTAAATGTGATTAATATGACACTTTATTCACATTTTATGATATATATATAATTGTTTGAATTTTCTTTGAATAAACATTTATTTTTCTGTGTATACATCTAATATTAATGGATAGAAAAAATAAACATTATGTTTTTAATAATATGTTAGTGTTTGTACAGTACAGATACAGTATCTGTATAAATTTGGAAAATAATCTATATATAGTCAAACCATGCAAAACAATGGAATCATTTACAATGACATTAGCTTCTTTTCTTAAAGGGAGAGTGCACCCATAAAAAGGGATTCTGTCATTATTTACTGACCCCTATGTTGTTCTTAAGTATGACTTTGTTTCTATTGCAGAATGCAAAACATGACATTTTGAAGAATATTGGTAACAGTTTTGGTGACCACTGAATTCCAATTTATGTAAAAAGTATTACACAAAGATTTGAATTAAATGACATAGAGTATGAGTGAGTAAACGATGACAGAATGTTCCCTTTAATTAATTCATTTAACAATTTTTAATCACTGCATCTTATTGCTGCTTATTTGCATAATATAATTTTTTTCTCAACCTTAAGTCTCTCAACTCTTGAAAATGAATGACTATGGTCACTTTATCTCTACAAGTCAGTATGAATTCACCTTTAGTTCACATTATTAAAAAATATGATGTAATGCAGACAGTTCACACGCTGGTTGGGAAACAGGCACAGCTGTATCATTAATGCTCAAAGCTATAAATGTATCAGGAAAACAGGCTTTGCTTGGATCATCTGAACATTTTATGTGGATTTTATTGTTGCCAGGTGTCGGTTTTCAAAGCCTGATCTCTCTTTTAAAAAAAAAAAAAAATTGAGCTTTGTACTGTATCACTACTGTCATAATGACTTCTGAAGAAAAGCGAAAAGGCTCCGGACCGGACACTTTCATCTGCAGGGTACTAATCCCTCTTTAATGCTTGCAAGAGAAAGAGAGACAGGAAGAGAGCGATTGTGATAGAGGCAGGAAAAGACGATACTGCTAAATCAATAGCAAGCCTGCTATTGTTGTTTGTGGCATTACTCTGCCCCGCTGCTGTGAGGAGACTCGATAGATTCACTCATTAGCTGCCGTTACTCATTCAGCTCTCACTTCAATGCCTGGGAACATGTCCTTCATTTCTCAGTGTATCACAGATGAGTATGCACTTGAATAAGTGATGCACTGTGATGGATATGTAGGCATATATATGATATCACACAGCATTTTTTTTATTTATTTATGTATTTAAATATGTATTTATTTTTTCTCCTACACCGCACTAGTCCTGACCGCAGGGCAGGATGACCCAGGGTTTGCATGTAGTGAACATTCTGGGAAAAAGCGCACTGATCACGTGGGAGTGGCGCAGCAAGCCGACACCAGCCGGGCTCCCAATCTCTTGATGTTTAACCTAAGACACGGGAGGACACCGGCTCAACACGGAGATTGTAGAATCTGGCGAAAGTGTTGGGTGTCGCCCAGCCTGCAGCCTACCACCCAATGGCCAACCTCTTTTTGGAGACAGCATTCCCTTTCTGCTGCCTCCATAGCAGACAACAGAGTGTCTGAAACTCCAGGTGCGGTCCACATATATGCGCATTTTGGGACATATATACTGTATAAATATTTCTTCGGGACACAGCAACTCTAGGCTGGGTCTGCCTCCTTCTGGGGCAGAGCTCACAGGTTCACTACCTGATCGCGGAAGGGCATGGTAGGAACCTTGGGCACAGGACCGGGAGACCGGGAGACTTGACGTGAGAACAGCCGGCCTGAATTTCCTGGTGCGTTTCATCGACAGAGAAAGCTTGTAGGTCCCCTACCCTCTTGATGGAGGCCAGCGCAGTCAGAAGCGCTGTCGCTTACATGCTGTTCCTTTTCAGGAACTTCGACACTGCGTTGGAACAACGGTTTGGGAACGCCTCGGCGTGAACACGCATCTGAAA
>JAUMHQ010000090.1:8292262-8323365 GCA_032361165.1 Enteromius paludinosus | reverse complement strand
GCACCTGGGCTTTTATAGCGCCGGCATTATGACGTCACCGCTCATGATGCCGGTGCCGCAATTGATTAGATTCACAGATGCGTGTTCACGCCGAGGCGTTCCCAAACCGTTGTTCCAACGCAGTGTCTCGTTCCTTCAAGGAACAGTGGTTACATACGTAACCCTGTGACGTTTCTGCTCGACTGACGCGAGTGGCTCGAATGGGGCCTGCCGCAGGCCATGGAGAGCGACAGCGAGATCCCAAGAGGGTACGAGGTGCGGTCTAGGGCGGTTAACCTATCCCCCACCTCAGAGGAACCTCTCGACCACTTAGTGTTTCCAAAGGGATGTTCCATCCACTGCAACGTGGTACGCTGCTTTTGGCAGCAACGTACCCTTCATTCTTAGAGTTGAAGGGGGCCTCATAATTTTTTGTTTAGCCAGTGCTTCAACTTCTGTTGCAGGAAGGAAAGCACTACTGCAGTCGCGCATCTCTGTGGGTCCTCGAGAGGAGTATCAGTCGACGAACATACCCCATACATATTGCATAGGCCTTCTCGTGAAGGGAGTTCTAGGCTGAGGGATAGTAGATAGTATTTATCTCAGCCTGGGAAAGGCCGGAGGGCTAACGCGTGCAGTCCAGGAACCAGACGTGTGGGTTCACAGGACGGGACGCTGGTGCCAGATTGTAACCATACCCTGAGAAACGAAGCCCTTGCTCAAGGATTTTTTCCAGGGAGGGCTGCCGCAAGACAAACTAGGTTGGGAAACCAGGCCCACGAGGCCCATATACTGCCTGGCAGTGGAGTTGCCATTCTCTGGGGTGGGTGGGCTGCCTTGAGAGCTGTTTCAGCTGTACGTTTGAGCTCTCCCGGAATGTTAATGGCGCGCAGCGATCTCAGCCGCGTCTGACTCCACAGGAGCAGATGGTAGACGAAGTGTGACATTCGACGGGAGCATAGACTAGCCTGGCGGTTGATGTACACTACAGTCGCAGTGTTGTCCGTGCAGACGAGGATGTGCTTGTGGCGTAGCATCGGGAAGCGATGCAGCATGAGAAGCACTGCCAACAACTCTAGGCAGTCGATGTGCCAATGCAGTCGGACGCCTGTCCAGGGACCCGAAGCTGCTTGCCCAGTGCATACAGAACCCCAACCCGTGGAGGGCATCTGTGTGGACCACCACATGCCTGGACACCTGTCCTAGGAGGAAGGTAGGGTCTGACCATGAGCTGAATAGGTGGCGACACTGCGGGGAAACGCCAATCCGGAGTGTGCCACGGTGCCATGCCCATCTCGGGACTCGATCGTGTAACCAGTGCTGAAGCAATTTCATATGAAGCAGGTCGAGTGGCGTTACTGCGGCTGTGGCTGCCATGTGTCCCAGGAGCCTCTGACATGTTTTGCATGGGAAACCACTGTTTTGTGCCTAAAGAAGACCAGACAACTCAGCACTGAGAGAGTTTGCTCTGTTCTCGGCTGACCCGAAGTCCCAGATGGCTGAGGTGCCAATGCACCAGGTCCCTGTTTTCGCACAACAGATCCCATGAGTGAGCTACGATGAGCCAGATGAGATGGATGAAAATGCGAATGCCTATCCGCACCTCTTTGGGAGATAGAGCTATCTCCGCGAGGTTCTTAAAGATGCGGAGAGGGACAGCCAAATGGGGGCATACTGATATGTTCAACGAAAACAAACCACCGAAGGGGTCTGTGTCGAGGTCAAGACATGAGAGTATGCTTCCTTCGGGTCAAGGCTACAAACCAATCCTGGTGCCGAATGCATGTTAGGATGCACTTTAGGTAAGAATCTCGAACGGCAGCTTAAGAGTGGGCCGATTCAGGGCTCGAAAAACCAGGCTCGAAAAATCACTCACCCACAGCCAGTCCATTCTTGGGCACCGTCGGTGACGAGCAGGCAGAGGCTGAGCACCCGCAAAAGCTCACCCGCTTTGGAGGGCAGACGCGGCCGATCCACCCAGGCGGCGCCGCCCTGCCCTGCCCTGCCTCGGGCTGCTTGTGAACTGCTGAGAAGTGCTGGGCCCAGTCCTCTACAGTGCCGCCAAATAGGCCAACCTGGGGGATGGGAGATACAAGAAAGTGTGCATTGTCATCAACTGCCACCAGCACCATGGTCAGCCATAGGTGTCGCTCCTGGATCACAACTGTGGACATCACTTAGTCAAGGGATCATGCCGCTGATTTTTAATTTTTTTTGGCTGATCCAGCAAGACAGCGCCACTGCACGGGCATGCACCGCAACAGCACACTCAGCCTGGGGGACTGCCGCGCAGCCCTTGGCTGCCCCACCATCGAGGGTGGTGAGGGGTAAGGAGCCGGTGGCGTAGGCGAGGGTGGGACCCGCCACAACCTCCTGCTCCATGTGCACCTCCGGGAAGAAAGGCACCGGGGGTGCCGCGGTCCCAACCCCAGAAACCAATCATTCAGCCTCGAAGGATCGGGCGGGGGCATCCACGGACACCTCTAATCCGATCTCCTCGGCGGCTCGGAGGAGCGTAGCCGACAGTTCATTTTCCGGCTCGAACAGGGCTGTGACCACGGAGGGTTACAACTGTGCATTCAGTGTCGGTCCCTTGCTCGCTGGTTGGCTATTTAGAAAAAGCAGGATCTGCCAACAGCTGGAATTTTTTCTCGTCACCGTCAGGAGAGAGCATGAACTCCACAGGAACTCTTTTCCACTTTGTAGAATGAAAGACTTCAGGACTCAGGTAGGCGAGGCTCCTAAGCGAAAGAATAATGTGTGCATTTCATCCGCTCTCTCTTATACTCACGCTGTGACGAGATGCAGCTGGATGCATTCAGTGCACGCCAGTATTCATTGGCCTTTTTGATAAGGCTCAGAGGTGATTGGTCTCTCATGCGAGTTCCCATATGTAACGTCGAAGTGACTCGACTGAAAGGGAAACTATTATTGTTTGATAAATAGTTTCTGTTCGCTCAGAATCAAAGCTGTATTTTATGTATGTTGTGCATAAATATCTTAGTATTTTACATTTTGCTAAGAACATCACATGAAAAGTTACACAGGCACGATTTTTTTTGCATGGATGGCTTCAAATTATGTAAAACATCTCATTTTTTTTACCTGATGGAATCACAGATCTGGTTGTGTAAATACACTACATGTTCCATGTATAATATTATTCTGTGTGGCTTTCAGTTTTAGATTCTGCATAGACCTGATCCCGACTCTTTAAGTGTGTCATTTGCGTCTCAGGGGAGAATTGCACTCTAGAGTATTAAACAATTAAACTAGCAGGACTTACAGTAATGCACTAATGATTTCACCCGCTGATTTAATGGTTAATAGATTTTTGAACAGGAAAAGCTTTGGTTCAGTTCTTTTATAACATCTCCTTTAATGTTCAACACAAGAAAGAAAGCCATACAGGTTTGGAATGACATGAGAGTCAGTAAATGATGACCGAACTTTAATTATTAGGTGATCTCTTTAAACCTAAGTATACTGACTGAGGATATACAAACTACTGTTATACATGGTGGAGGAAAAAATCCTAGTCCTTGTGTTATCTTTAACTATGTGGGAAATACTTGAATTTAGTACAGCTGAAGGTCTAGAAATTGTCTTTTAGTAAATCTTACACAGCACTTCTTCACTGGAAGCTTTAAACAAATCCACAATCTATAAATCACATTCCCCTCACCGACACATTCCTGTCACTATCAGCAGAGAAAAGCAGAGTTCTGGCTTATCCCCGTGGTTACAATTAAGAAGTCTGTGATATATAGCTTGGCGCTCAGAGTAGTGAGCAATTAGCATGCTGGTTTATCCTCAGATTAAAAATTATTTCATTTCCATGACTGGGGTGACTTTGGCTGAAAATCATAATGTCCTTCATGTATTATCCATTGGTTTTGACAGCCAACCCAAGTCAGTAGGGCTGCTTAAATCCCAACGTGATTATTAGAGTTTACTTTCTAGCCATGGAAGGTCAATTGAAATATTCAAATTGAAATGGAAAAAGGAGGAGAAGAAAAAAAAAAAAAACACGTCAGAGCCATGGCATGGTGTTGCAGACACATTGAGCTTTGATGCTAATATAAGAGATATCGTTTTGAGTCCATCCTGCAGTGTATTCTCATTTACTGTTTTTTCTACCTAGTCATCTCTCTGCTTTATCAATCAATAAAATGACAAAAAAGGATTGATGCATGTATGCTGAAAATGTGCATGAGCTACGCAATTAAATTGTTACACTGTGTTTGTTTATTCGGTTCAGCAATAATAATATTGTTTTCTCATGGTGTTTTTTTGCTCTCCTCTTGTAGTTTGGTCCATTAGCACTATTGTATTAAATACTTTGTGGATTGATAAACATGTGCTGACACTTCAGCTCCATTATTACATTTACTCAGGTCACTAAAGTTTATTAAAACGGTACTATAATTAAATGAGGGCCAGTGCTGTTTCAAAGAGACGGATGATTGCTATTCTTCTGAAATGCCAGGAGATATGCATATACATTATGGATGAAGGAAATTAAATTAATTTGTTTCTGGGAGCATGTAATTGTATCAGCACCTCTCTATATTGTGCGACAGAAAACTCTGCTAAAGTTACAAATTTGAAGAGCTAAAAATTTGTTTTTTCATTACTGAGGTTAAATTTGCAGCGGGGCTGTGAAATTTTCATTGTCATGGCATTGGAGCTTGTGTTATACATGTGCAAGGTCATTTTACAGCTTCTGAGCACTCCTTTGTTACTGTATGATCATTGAAAGAGTGAAAAAAATAAAGAATATGTAGGGATATACTAGTCTAGTCAACCCTGTGTTTCTATAGTTTCCGCCCTCAGCGGTTAACAATGTCTCTATTCTGGAGATGGGGGAGGAATATGCAGCTCATTTGCATTTAAAGTGATACACTCCAAAATAGCTCTTTTTTTGGGGGTATTTTGGGCTAAAACTTCGCAGACAAATTGTGGGGACACCCAAGATCAATACTGCATATTGTAAAAAGGGGCATAGTAGGAGTCCATTAAATGTGTATATCCCCAGAAATTATTTTGCAGTTTCTTAGTGCACTTAAGCATGTAATGAATTACGTCATGTTTTCATGTATTTTTGTAGAGGATTATGTGCATAATAGCGCTAGTGCTGGTAATTATCCACCTAAAAGATCAGTAAAGCAAGCTCTTTTTTAACAAGAATTGCAGAAATGTCTGTCCTTGTCCTCAGAAGACAGTTTAGGGTAGGTGTTAGTCATGAAAGAAAAAAATGTCAGAGCGAGGGTGACCTTCCTCCTCCCTGACAAGGGTCATGTCTCACACTGACACCAGGCTAGAGTTTATCATCTTTTGCTCTCTCTCTCTTTCTTTGCTTCCTTTTATTCCTTCCACAATTCGAATTCATCGTGCTTACTGATTTTAAACCCCAGTCATATTGTGTCTTCCATGCAGAGAGCTCATACGTTGACTGTAATGTTACATACACGGTAAATGTATTGTGTATACTCGCTGTTTACTATTTATATATTATGGACATAACTTATAGATACAAGCCGGTTTGAGTCTGGCTATGTGCTGTCTGCTCCACATGCCCTCTAGCACACACAGAGCTGTCTGGCTGCTATTCATCATTTATGTGTATGCATTTGTTTGATATGGGAAAAGCCTGACGTTGTTTATTATAGAGGCACAGTAGATGCTTTAATGCCATGTTCACTTCCAGTCAAATGTAGCTACGTACTATTGTGGTCTATGTGAGCCAGCATAGGCTACTGTGAAATGCAGATGCACTACATTATATATTTATGTTTATAAATTGGTAATAAGATGTTTTATCACAAAAACTCAATATTACAAACTTCGTTTTTAAAAAGTGGTGGGTTGTTGTAAATGTTGAGATATTGCGATGAGACATCACGATGGCTGGTTGAGATATCACTTAGCTTATGAATATTTATGAGGTCATGCATAAGTTATTTAATGTGATCTATGAGCATAGCGTGTTGTATTGATCTGGAGATCAGGTTAGTGTAGAGTAGTTACTCAATTTACAATAAGGATCATTATGTTAACATAAAAAAAAAAGAAAAAATAACTGTTTTAAATATTGATGATAATGAGAAATGTTTCTTTAGCACCAAATCAAGAATGATTTCTGTTGGATCATGACAAAATAATGAGTAATAATGTTGAAAATTCAGCTTTGCATTACAGGAATAAGTAGAATTTTAAAAGAAACAATACAGATAAATTCCGTTTGCTTTTTCACAAAGAATTGGTCAGTGGTCATGACGTGTGTGCTCAATGTGATCAAGTTCCCCTTTATTTTTCCACAGCAGGTTTTCTCAGACACTTCACTTCCTGTTCTTTCGTGACCTGTCACTCAGGTGAAATGAACTTCACTCATCGAACTCTGGAATTGAAAAATATGATGCCCCTTCGACTATTTATTTTATTATTTTTTCTCAAAGCTGTGTTCGAGCTAAAGAATCCTGGGTGTAGATTCCTCCTCTGTCTTTTTTCTTTGATAGCTTCAGTTGTCTGGTTTCACCCTTTTTTATTTTTTATAGTCTCCCTTTCGGCTGTCAGAATGACAGATTAAGAGAGAGATGCTAGACCTCTCCTCCTTGCTGCTGTGAGAAAACAATTGACACACTGTTGTCAGGCCCTGGGCACATTGGGTGATGAGAGCAATTTCACCCAGAAGTTTGTAGGAGACAAAAGATGGAAAAAACAAGGCTTCACACAACCAGGCAGATGAACCAGTGTGGTCAGGAACTTCTAGGAATGCAACTAAAAATCTTAAAGGTGAAATTTCATGTAGAACAGTGCTTGGGATGGTGCTCAGTAGCTCAAGATACCCTACAGGATTTGGGTTTGGAAAGGATTTTTATCTTAATTATTTTTAAGAAATTAAAAGTTTGATTCAGCAAGGATGTATTTAATAGATCAAAAGTGACAGTAAAAATGTATACTTTCATAAAAAAGGCATTTGTGAAGAATATTATTAGGAATGATCATTTGATTTTAACCATCACAGCAATACATTTTAAAATATATTAAAAGAGTTATTTTACACCTTCAAATTAAAATAATTGATGCACAATACTGTTTATTTATTATTAGCAATGACCTTTTTTTAAATAAATGCAGCATTTGTGACCATAAGAAACTTTGAAATCATATCCATCCTAAACTTTTGAATCATGCTCGTTAAGTGGTGAAAAAAAAAAAAAAAGATAAATTTTTTTGAAGGCCATGGCGGATAGGGAGACACAGGGTCCCAAGCCCACACCCTCATCCCACCCACCCTCTCCACGACCATGGCTGTACGAGCCCCTCCAAAATATTCTTGGGGAGGCTTACTGTCCCTGATAGCCATGGATCATGTGGGTGGTCCGGTAAATAGGAGTCCAGTGGGAGGGGCAGGCTCCTGCAGCGCGGGTTCTGGAGGGCGCTCTTGAAGCTCAGACTCAAGACGGGACTGGAATGGCTCTCCTGGCTGAAACTCTGGAGCAGGACTTGAAAACTGCGGATTGGAATCCACAGGGAACTGGAACAGCTCTCCCTGCCATTTTTCGAGGACCGGACTTGTTAACAGCAAACTGGAGTCCGCGGGGAACTGAAACGCCTCTTCTGGCCGCATGTCACGCACAGGGCTAGGAGACGGCTCTCCTGGCCGTAATTGTGGAATGGAATTCGCAGGGATCTACTTCAGGTCTTGCGGCTCAGTTTTAGATGGACATTTAGGTGATATGTTTTCCTGGTGTAGCTTTAACAGCAGAGTCGCCAGACAGCTCTTGAAGGGCAGAGATCCTTGGGCAGCGCTCGGACAGCTCGATCATCAGACGGCGTTATGGCAGCGCGTTCTTCGAATTGGACGGGCAGAGGTAGATGAAGGAACTAATCAGTGTTTGGGTAGCTGGGTTAGAAGGGAGAGCTGACACATTGTGGAGGAGTCCAGCTGGCGGTGAGCTGGAGTGTCAATCTGCTTTTGGATGGGAGGAGGACTAAAATCCTCCACATCAACATAAAACTCAGAATGATTTAACTCAAGAACTAGATTCAAGAATTCGACTACTGGTCTATGGCAATCACTAGGATGAACTAAGCAAAACAAATCAGAATTTAGTCGCATCCAAAAGAAGATATTAAGCCCTGAATCACTCCAGCCCACCAGCTGTAAAAAGCTCAGAAACTCCTTGAAATACTGCTCAAATGGTCAATCTCCTTGATGTAGCTTTAGGAGGAGTTTGTCTGCCTGGTCCATGCTGTATTCGGTGAGTCCTTCTGTTGCACAGGGAGATGGAGATCGTAAGAGTATCAAAAATCTCTTTTTAATGAATGAATAAACTCACAAACACAGAGTGAAGACAGGGAATAACATTTAAGGACTCACAAGTGAACTCAGGAATATGGACATTAAATACAAGATATAACGAGGGGAGAACTAAAGACACCTGGGGAAGACGGCTGGGAACAAATTAACAAATAATTACATAGAAGACAGGAAACACCTAATTAGGGCAAAACTCAAAATCAAACCAAAACAGGAAGACAAGAAAACAAAACTAAAACAGACAGAAACATGACAGTTGTATTCCTGGGGCTCCCTTTGTATCATATTCATCTTTATATTTAGATTTATGTCTTACATTTTAATAGAATTTCATTAATAAATAACATTAATAAACATGACTAATAATTTGTTTGTGTGAAATACTGCTCTTTGTTACGATATGATATAATGATATATGAGTAGTAGGCAATCTCACAATATCTGTCTTCCCTTTTTCTGTATGAATGGCCCAAAAAGCGAAGTTAAGTTTTATTTGCTGTTCGATTTTTTTGTAGATAATTACAAACCCAGAAGTCTTGTTGTATTGCATGTTTTTAGCCTAGAAAACACATTTAGAAACCATTTAAAGCAGGCTTTTTGCTATGCAGCGGCTTTGTTAACGTTTGAATGCTTTTCTTCAAGTATATATTACATTCCTGGGGGGGTATCTGTTTTATATTACACAAGTTAATGTACTTATTTTCATGCCCTGAGTTAATAGATAAATATACAATTGTGAAATTCCACAGCTATGGCTGACCTCTTTGGCAGATGAGAAAAGTTCGAGCACGGTAATTGCTGAAAAGGATTTTTTTTCGGCCCACAATGGAAATATCAATATATTGAGTAAAGTCTCATTTTCATGGTACTCTTGCTCACAGAAACAAACTCAAATGGCAGAGGCTGTGCTTAACACACTAAAGCGATTCTAACTGGAATTCCATGACAATCACAGGAGTGGATTTAGTGCTTATTTGAACTGAAGCGTTAATCCCAATATCAACAATCTTTGTGTTATCAGGACTACAGGGTTACATGAAGCTAAAACATTTATGGATTTATGCAGTTCTCTTGTATTCTCGTATTGGCCTTTCAATATTTAATTTAGCAGTTAATGACATTGATAGTTTGCTTTAATGCAGCAGTAAATACTACATAGGAGCCTGCAACATTAAAGGAGTGTTTTATGCAGAATGCATAGGCGATGCAGTGAAACAGCTGCTTTAATGCAACTGAGATTTGAGCCATTCCTCTTGGCGTAGCTTTGAGAGCAGCGTGCAACATCTGTCTTCTAGAGACTGTGGGACCAGCAGAAATGCCGTCCGACTGCGACGGTGGCGTCGGCACACATGCAAAATGACAGCCGGAGCTCTTCGTGCTGGGTGATCTACACTATCCAGCGGTAAAAAAAACATGTCTTCTGGCACTGATATATCATGAGCTCTCACGGATGGTTCAGCGACAGCCGGCTGATGCAGGCCTTGTGCTGGGAGTGATTTATCCAGGCAGAAACATCTCCTGATTGTGTTCAGATTCAAATGCAAGGACGTTCTTCTCTCTTCTCTCTTTAAGACCTGAGCGCCTTTGTGCGTTCAAAGAGGATACTTTAATTGTGTCTTCATATCTTCATTGTCTGGCTGCATTTATAAAACCTTTATAAAGAATCTTCTTCTTGTATTCTTGCAGTGTAATGTATGCATGTATATATATATATATATATATATATATATAATTTTCCAATATAATCTAATGATCTGTTTCTACCCAGAATAACTGTGTTGTTAAACAAATGAGCAGTTTTACGTCTTTGATGTATCTGTGACTTTTCGTTTACACAGAAATAATTAGCATTTCACCACAAACTTTAGAAGCCAAGAGTTTGCATTGAATATAACGACTACATGCTAGTCATTAAACCCTGGCTTTTCAGTTTCAATAATTAATCGCCAGCTGCAATGTGCAAAAGTTATGTAAATAAACAGTTTCATTAAAGTGTCAGCTGCCAGCTTTTCAAACATTCAGAACACTCAATTAGCCGCTTGAGTCACTATAAACGACTGCTTCAATGTACCATCAGATGATTTCTTTTTATGAGGGAAACCAAAACTCGACAATAGTGTGGCTTCCAGAGTGTGCGATATCATGGCGCAGGGAGCCTGGTAAGACAATTAAAACATGCTGGCCTGATCTATTACTCTGTCGATTAACCTCATACATGCCTGCTGTCTGGAGATCCCTGAAAATACGCTCAGGGTTTCCAGCCGTAATAGCTCTCCTTCATCAGACAGAGGGAACGCGTCACTCCAGCAGAGATTTTAAAGGAGAATTTGCATACCATTGTTAAAAATTGGCCAGCCAATACCGAAACATTTCAGAAAACAGATGTGGGTTCTTTGTATATGCAAAGAATTGGCTGTAAAGATCTCAAGGTAACAGCTTTTCCAAGCATTCAATTCTGCAGCAAATGTTATGTTGATAACAAGGGAGTACAAGCTGAAATGAACACACCTTTAGAGAATATTTCAGATCTGCTGCTGTCAGAGATTAACATTTTACCCCTGCGGTTTGCACTTTATTGTGCATTTTTGCAGCCCATTGTAGAGGTAAAAGGGATGTTTAATTATGGCATTCGCCAAAATGCTTATTCAAGTTTCCCAGAACCCCTCCAATCTCAATTCTTTCGCATCTAAATGGAAAAACCACCAAGGAAGCCTCTGTTTCGTAGAAAATGATGGAATCTTTCTATCACCATCTGCAGGAAGTGGCGTGATTATTCAGTTATGTTAAATAACTTGCGGCGCGCTGCGAAAACGACGGGGAAAACAAATACTCACTTTCCTCAAATTTTACAGGAGAAACAATGCAGAACTGGAGAAATAATTATCTCTCAGACTAGTGTTTGTTCGGGGAAATAGCCTGAAGCTTAAAAGGCAAGACGGTCTATCAATCTAGCCTTGGCAAAGGAAACCATTTAAGGCGTTTTAAATGGTGCGGCCTCTGGGCAAACGAAACATTGCACTGTTATCCTGCAGCTTGTGTGCCATAGATAATGGCGTGGAGACATTTATAAACAAACACTTTCTGTTTTTCTGCACACATTTCCTTAGAACGGGTCTTTTCCTGTGGTTGATGTCTGTGTCTAGCCATTAGTACCATTCGTAACTTTGTGGATGATTTGCAAAATGTTTTTGTTTAGGGTTTGTGCAGTAATTGGCCAACGCCACTGATTTATTAGGTTTGCTTTTCTACTAAAACTCAGTAATCTGACGGTGATGTGTCACTCTGCATTTGAACGTAATCATATTTAATCAATTTTCTCACATTAGTCCATTTAAGCCTAATTGACATCTAATGACCAGTTGAATTAAATGATTAGCTGATCATAACAACAGACATATTTCATAGTGTGATGATCTTCACTGTAAAGGATCTTGTTCAATCTAATGAACCCACAACACACATTATAAATCTATTCTAATAGGGGTTTCTGATGTGATGTCGCCTTTGGCTTGCAATGTCGAATTTAGGCTAATAAAGAAATCATTACCATATCTCGTGGTTCTTGAGTGATAGCATCTACAATAATATGCTGTGTATTGGTTCCACAGCTTCTACTTTTTTGTAGTATTTCTATTACTACTTTAGTAATACTCAATTCTAGAATTTCATTTGTAGTAATGCAACAAACATTATGCAACAGGAATTAATTATTTCCCCATTTCTTTCAACAGCTTATATTGACTGGTGCAAGTTCTGATAATGTTTCTTTTCCACTACAATAATATTCAATATTATTCTTACATTTTTCCATGAGCACTTAGACTAGAGTATCTATTATGAGGGTGGAGAAACATTATCTTACTTGTACTTCAAACTACTTGTTCAACGGGCTCTTGAATACATATATTGATTGATACAAAAAGATTCAATTCAGTATTCTAGTAGAGGTCTGAAGGGCTTTATAATTTAAGCAGTTTTCCAGCATTGTCACAGCCTCTTCTGTGCTTAAATCTCTGCTGATATATACCCCATGGGTTCCTCCTTTTTCTTCCCTTTTTTTTTTCCAGTGTGATGTTTGCACAAATGATTTTCGCCCTCACTTCAGCCTACGTATATAAGAATCTCGTCCATTTTCCCACATTGAGTCATCTTAGACTTCAGAGCTGGACAGAACTGTTATTTTAATTGATATGTAGGCGTTGTTTCTCTATTTTTTTCTTTTATGTTTCCCATCAAACCTGTCAAGTTTTTTTTTTTTTTTTAGGTGAAATAAATCACCACATATTTCATTCCTGGCTGTTTACGTTTTGTGAGTTATGAAAACCCACTGGTGAGCGTTTGTCCATGTGCAAAGGAATGAACTTGTGTGTGCCTATGACTGAGCTGACCTCTTTGTTTTTTAAATGAATGCACCACATCTGTTAGAGCAGAAGCTGAATTTTCACAGGTTTAAAGCGCTGTGAGGTCAGGCTTCAGCAGTCATCGACAGTCAAGCTGATGATTACGCAATTAGCAATCTCTAGGGACCGATAGTCTTGTGATTTCTGAATGTCACCGGACACGTCTTGAGCTCTTAGTGCAACACATTATGCATGGGATGTTCCAGCTAAATACTCTCTGATATTTGTATGCTAGCCTGGGGGCCTGTGAATGTGTGTGTCTGAATGAGGTCAGAAGTGTGTTTCCATATGCTATAACTGATTCTAATTATCTATAAAAATGTTTTGAGTTCAGATGGCAATGCTTTCAAAACAATCCCTGTTCACAGGAATCCGTGGAAGCATCTAAAGTATTGCAATATTCGTGCCGATCCAGACTTTTTCTGGTATATCGTTTATGATTCTTGATTATCTGTATTGTTCCTGACGCTGTTACTGACCCTGCTGCACTTGGATCTGCACGCCAATGACTCCATTGTTACAATATAGAGCATTCTGTTAAGTTTTTACTGTAGTAAGCAGGAACACAGCCCATGCTACCAAAAGCTAATACATTGGCCATGCACATCCGATCTGTATTGTTTTTGCCATTTACACACTTGCAATGGCTGTATCTCTAATTGTTTAAATAACAGTCTACCAACACTGCTCTTTTGTCACTAAAATGCAATTTCATCCATATTTAAATCAAGTGTGTTTAATCTAAATCACAGACAGCTTACACTGGGCCACTTGCAGCAGATAGATGTTTTTTAGATTACAAGTTTATTTATTCAGTTGGCTGAGTCAAGAGAAATTACATTTAAAGTTGGACCTACAAGACCACTGTAATGTTTAACAGTTATTACAGGCTTTACAACTGCAGAGTATCTTTTGTCCAAATCATTATCATGTCAATCTCTTTCGCATTCTCTGTCTTACATTCGACCAGGCCACTGGAATTTGCAGGAAAAAAGACACTCTGTTCAATGCCATTGTTCAGTCTGGTGAAGTAAATTGTGCAAATGAAGCTATTTGAATAATTCTTCGTGCCTTTGAGTCTTTGATGGCTACGAAATGGCTTTTTAAAGTTAAAAATTTCTCTTTTTTTTGCTCAAAGGCCGCAAAAAGTATCTGGGAACTTCTAGGAAAACCTGCTTTGAAAAGTTTTAATGTCATTGTATTGATTAACAAAAGACCAAACCATGTGTCATCTGCAAATAAATAATGCCAGAACTTGTTTTTAAGTTAAACCTATGCCTTATGTGTTACTAAAATGGTGTCATGGGGATTTTATAGTTTTATAATATGTTATTTAATCAGGTAATTGGTTAGATCATTTGCAATATGGTCCAAAGAAATTCATGCATTTTTTACATTTCTATAAAGTATCCAAATACTTTCTAGATCTCTAAAGATTAAACCAATTTAGGTCAGAGTTGTATGAACCGGGCAATTTAGTTCAGAGAGTTTGATCAAGCAACTTCTCTAAGAGGCATAAATAAGAAAAAAAACAGCAGTAAAAACCTCTGAGTTTATCAGCTCCATGCGGCTTGTGGAGGATTTGAAATTGCAAGCATCTATTTGATGTGTCATTCTAAAACCGCACAGTTCGGATCAAAATCAATCAGTGTCAAATGCTTTTTTTTTTTAATACATGTTCAGACATTCAGCTTTTGAAAATGTAATTCCTCAACATTTAGCAGATGCTCCCATCCACGTGACAAAAGAGTTTTAGCACCGCATATGAGACCGTTGTGATCAACAGATGGCGAGCATGTAATTTGGAATGATATCTGCTTTGGAAAAAATGCTTCCTGTACAACAACAAACAAGGGATATAATAAACCTAATACAGATACAATGCAACTAAGCAAAGCATCAGCCAAACAAAACTTTTTTATTAATTATTTAAATAAATTAATTAACTATAAATCCACTTTACCACTTTTTATTAATATAATGTAATAATGTATTTATAAAACACAGTTTTACAGTAGTATGATTTTTTTATATATTTATTTTATATGTGTTATATAGTATATTATAGATGTGTTTCTTTGCCAATTAATTGTAAGCTTTGAATATAGGCTATAAGGTTTTTTTTTATGCAAGACTCTTGTCAGCTCTGAGCAGGATGTTGTCCAGTCTTGGTGGACAGACTGCTGCATTGTTGATCTGCTGCCCCATCAATCACTGGACAGCTGCAGAGGAAGAGAAGAAGGCCAGCCAATCAGGGCAGAGAGTTGTTGGGATGACTCCAATGGAAACCTCTGGAGAGCTCCGATTTCCAGGAGAGCTGCTCCACTGTCACTCTTATCTGACAGACACTTACACACACACACACCAACTCAGTTTACATGAGAACTTGTGTAAAGACACACACAATAAGCTCTCTGAATCAAAATGCATTGCTGGTAGTAAATGTTTTGAATGATATTGCCTCCTTGTACTTTTAAAGTATATTTGCCTAATTGTCTAAAGGCAAATTGTGCTAATTAGCATTTTTGAAGGTTAAAGTTATAAACTTTCATTCTGAACACAAAATGTTCATTGTTTGTATGGATATAGGTGAATGGATCATGCAGTGTACTCCAGTATTCCTCATCACAATTCCTTTCCTTATTAAAAAACACACAACTCAAAGACCCTTGACTGAACAACCCAGAAAACAACAGGGAATTAATTATTTTCAAATATGTGTACCTAATTTTAATCCTATTATGCCTCTTGGGAATTTTTAGCTTTTCTGTGGAAGGCAACATTAAGCCAAAAAAGAACAAACCACTGCTCATAACTAATACTGGCATTAAGCTTCTAGGCCACAGAAAGTTTGATTTCTTCACCAGTGAGAAGAACTGAACAGAAAATTCTCAGCATCTGTCTGGCATTCTGTAAATGCATGTTATACTGTAGGTCTTATTACAAACTCTTTATGCATAAATCCCATTTATTCATTTAGCAGACACTTTGGTAACACTTTATTTTAGGGTCTCTTATCTAGTTGCTTATTAGCATGCATATTACTAAAATATTAACAATTTAATTAATAGTAATTAAGCACATATTAATGCCTTATTATACATGCCTAATCCTACCCCATACCTAAACTTAACAACTACCTTACTAAGTATTAATAAGCAGCAAATTATTGAGGGAAAGTCATTATCCTTAATAGCGAATAGTGTTCCCTGTTCTAAAGTGTTACCTAAAGTTTCTTTAGATTATTAAATAAATAAATAAAAGTTTTTTTTATTTTATGGAATCACTAAGAAAAACCTTGTTTTGAAATTTTTTTTTAAAAGAATGCCTAAAATTACAGTCTACAATCTAAATCACAGTAGATATGGACATCTGTTTTGATAATCAAGTCATGGAAAGGTGGATGAATGATGAATGAATGGGACCAGAGCCAAATGATTAATTATGCATCATCAAAATTAACTTTAAATTTTTGTGCATTGAAAGAGAGCAGGAGAAAATGTTAAATAAGACTGTCACGTGTTGTCTTCAAAGCTAATGTACTCACTATCCTTGACTGTTTTTAGAAGTGATCAGAACAGAGGGTTTGATTCAGACTTCAGTATTTCTGTAATTCTTCAGGTCATGTGAAGTTATAGCATGAACATGTGATGCACGTCACAGCAAACTGTATTCGAGAAGAAGCTTTGAGCAATGTTTGAGAAACATTGCTTTTATAATGAAATTAATTGTTGCTTTGTTGCCTGACACTCAAGCAATGTCAAGGATTTTAATTAGAATTTGGTTTATTATTAGTTCGGCTTCACATCATATTTCACATTTTCTCTCTCCTTGAAGTGTAATTAGGGGCTATTATGTACACAGCAATTATTTTCATGAAATTTTGAAGATGTGAATTTTGAAGAGGAAAATGGGTCTCCGGTTCAATTAATCCATTGCTAATAGCCTTCAGAATGAGTAAGAAAGAGCTAATACGCCACAAACCCATTAGCAACACCCTGGCCAATGGCGTTGTATTCCTGTCCTAATGAAACACTAGGTTCTCGTATGATCCTGCGCTCGCGTGTGCATGTGCACATTATGCTGGTGAACTTTCATGCCGGTGTTTGTTTAATGTTGTTGCTGTAATTAGAGTCTGGTGGCTGACACTCGAACAAAGCTGCAACCTTTTAGCGCTCTACATGTTAGTGAGTTAGCTTCACCAGCCTCAGGCTCACATTAACCCGAGCGAGCCCTGCTCTTTGGGTAAGCCATCCCATACACCATCTCAAGCCTGGGTCAGAATGAAGAGGCTTGCTGGAAAATAGAGTTTGGCCTTAATTACTCTCAACCTGAGGTGTGGTGAATGGATGTGGGGTTTTAATATGTTGTGGTGTTGTGGCGCAGCTGTGTTCGGGGGTCCTGTTGTTATAGTTCAACCACCTGTTTATTGTTTTTGTTGAAACTTACATTTTCCAGAGGATGAAATGAACTCTGTGGGACTCTATTGTTCATCTGATGATGTTTTGGACAGTAGTTCTGTGCTGGACTGCATTTAAAAAAAATGTAATACTGTATAAATACTCTTTAATTCTCTATGTTATATATAAAGGTGTCATTCAAAAAGTTGAAACACTCAAAATTCATCCTGTGAAAACTGGTTGGAAAACTATTACTATAGAAATGGTGTGACAGGCTCCTCCACTAGTGGGCATTATCATGTTTCTTTACAAAATTTACTGCAAATTTAATATAACTTTTTACTTTTTTTGAAATTTTGACAAAACTCACATGGAAAGGTGTCAAATTAGCAAGATCTAATGATATGTTCACGTAAATGAGTAGTTTTGTTTATGAGATTTAAAAAAATCATAAAAATAGTCACAGTTTCTATTTATTTCAGTTTAATACTTGAATATATTGATATGCTGATTTGGTTCTCAAGAAGCCTAGATAATCTATATTATTTAATGAATAAAACATTTAAAAGTATCTATTTGAAATAGAAATTCTAAATGCAGTGATGTGCAGTAGCCACTAGTTTAACTACGTTTTTCAGTAGCGTCGCTGTTTTCCGAATCACATAGCTTTTCAGTAGCAAAGCTCTTTTATTGATCAAGTAGTGCGGTAGCATCCACACAAGCTAACGTTACATTTTCCCAAGCATTTCTGACTCTTAAGCACAAATCGGAAATACAAATCCTGCGGACCACTGATTCTAGATCAGTATATGACGTCACCACCATATACGGGCCAATGCAGCCGCATTAATGTCAGTGACTTCTTACTGCAGGTGGCAATGAGCTTTTTGGTGTTAGCACCACCTTCTGCACCAGACACGTGACATGCTTTGGCGAACACTTTTTGGAAAGATGGCAGAGTACGGAGAGGAATTAATCCCGAGGGGGGAGTCGCCGTGGCCGTACCTCGAAAAGTTCATGAGAGAGTTCATGTTGTTTAACTCTTAGGTTTGTTAGCCTTCTTGCTTATGATGCTTGCTATGCTTACGTTACCTTACTAAAACACACACTATAAAAGCCTAATGTACATCCCTCGCCGTGAGGGAGTCTCGCCCGGGGAGCAATTTAGTGTAGAACCGCCACTTACTGTTTGTATACAGTGTGTGTGTGTGTATATATATATAAATATATATATATAGACTGTATATACACACAGTACATACATTATGTAAACAAACTGTAATTTTGGATGCAATTTATTCCGACTATTCGATTACAATGTACTACTAATTCATATCTATATAATTTGCATGTATTTATGTATGTATGTATAGTTCAAAGAGAGTTGGCAATGCTTAAATATTATTTGCAAGCACTATAAGAGACTTTGGTGGTATTATGAATGTTGCGATGTAATCAAAGACGGCACTTGCCCTGAGAAGTTTAAGAAGCCCTGCTCTAACGCATTTAATCCATTAAGCCAGTGGGCATCTAACTATCAGTACCACATTAGAGACACAATCCACTCCGATTCAGGCAAGACAGATGGACTGAACCTCATTTATCACATCTTTCATCAGACCCCCTCTACATACCGGCAGTAAATGCTATAAATTACAAAGTAAATACCAGCAATTGATATATAAGAGAAGTGTTTATTACTTATACTTAACCTTACAGTCCTGTTCCTTTATCATCAGTATCTCTTCTTACAGACATTACACACTTTACAGGATATGGCTCATGGCTGCACATTATTTTCTACATTGCGAGTCTGTGTGTGAGTGATGGAGAGCTTGAAGCAGAAAGAGAGAGAGAGAGAGAGAGAGAGAGAGAGAGAGAGAGTCGGAACAGTGCAACAAAGTGATTAGTGGACTTTGTGAAGTACTCTGGCACACCAGTCCCCAGGCCTGCTTCCGTTTCCCCTCAGATTAATTTAATAATTTCCAGCCATACCTGGTTAGACCACAACAGTAAGGCTGGCGTTGATCTGACACTCCCAATATAACTAAGCCAAGCTTTCTTATTTTAACCAGGAAAGACATTCGTCACCCAGAGCTTAGCGGAAGCATCATCGCTGCCCACAGCATCCAGACGGCCAATGAGATCATCCGGCATGCTTGTCATCTCGAGTACGGCTGCTGGAAAACTGTGACTGTTTGTGGCTTGCATATGTAGCTGTCATTTGTCGATAAGCCGCTCTCTCCCTCTCTGTATCTCTTGATTGAATAGAGCCGCTAATAGTGGATGGCACGGATCCCTTTAGCAAGAAGCAGGGCCGTAGCGCTGCGTCGCTCTTCCTCTGCCTCTCTGATGCTTTTAATTCCATCTCAGCGGAATGTTTTCACAGTGACCACGGAACAATTTCACACATGGGATCTCATGCCAAACTGTGCGGCACCGTTGCGTGTTTGCTAGATGGGGAATGCAGAATTCGGGGTGAACAAAATAGGACACAATTTAATATTCATTGGAAGATTTAAGGTCTGAGAGATTCTGATTTGCGAAATATCGCATGGTTATTCGAATGAGATATTAAACACAAGGGGCGCAGCCAAATTCATTTATCTAACCCACTGAAATTGAGCTATCTGTGACACAAAAATGGATCTACTTGACAGGTCCCATATTTTTCTCTATCACTTGAAGACAAAAAAGATAAATCGTGGTATAATAGAAACAGCTGTTCAATGCAGATCTGACATAGTACACAAATGCATATGATGCAGAATACAATGTGTAAAGTAGTAACTTATTGACTTTACATTGAATATGGCATTAATTGGTTATAGTATGTGCATTGCTACCTTACTGATTATTGGCCGATTTTATTTATTTGTTTATTTTTAATCAGTATACCAGTATTGGCTATTTAAATTGCACATGCTTATTTCTTCTATTTACAAATTTAGATTAACTTTGTCATCAATTAATGATCACTTAACCTTAATTAAAAATAAATAAATAAATAAAGTTAAATACAATCTTATGCAAATCTCAAATTCATAAATGTTTTGGTATATGCAATGATATGATTATGTAATATGTACAATATGCATATAATGTAATTAACAGCTAATTACAAAATGTTGACACATGTGGTACAGTGATAATATTTTCTTATTTTCCTTTACTGTACTTTACTATATTTCTATATACGGTACATAATATGCATTTTATTACAAATTATGTTATAAGAATCTGAACCTCTTAGTACTTTATATGTCTATCTTAAATATTTCTTATTCTTTTACGTCGTAATATTTCTCTGATTTTTCAAATACTGTAAATTTATTCCTAAGTCTAGATTAGATTTTCAATGCCAAATCATATTTATTATTATATTTATTTCATTTAACTATGAATTGTCCATGAATCTCCTGTAATCAGGTTTAGGAAGTTACTCACTTCTCATATCACCATTCTCTTTTTATATTATCATATTTCTCAGTTACAAATCCTCAAGAGTGGAATGTAACCTTCCATTATTGTAGTGATATGAATTATGAACTGATAAGATGATAATCTTTTGTTAAACCAAAAAAGAGCCATTACTTATAGGTAAAACTGTTGTAATTATTCTCATTAAGCTGATTCTACCGCGCTATGTGACTTCTCCTGACAACGCCATTTTTCAAAATGCTTTTAATTCTCAAATAGTGTATCCATCATCTTCATCTGAGATACCCCCAACACACACACACATGATCAAATGTACCGGGAGGCTGTGGCAAATCAGAGTTGTCAGATGCTTACTGAATCGAACGGGGAAAAAACAGAATTTGATCTTGCATAGAGACTGATCACTCAGTTTTACTTGAGCAGAGCAGTCAGTCGAGACCTGACTATGATTAAAATGCCCCCTTCAGCTTCCAGGAAACACCCAGTTGACAGCTAGTAGCCAGCGGGACAAGATGTGATCATCAACCACAGGTGCACATTAAGATAGAAGACAAAGGAGGTGCAGTTGTCTGTTTATATATTTTTTGATGCAATATGATTATTTTTCGCACTGCTAGTACTGAACCTGTCTAACAGTTTTTTTCTTTTGATTGTTTGTTCTCACAGTGCAGTAAATGCATATGTATATGTGCCTATACATATTGTAGAACTGAACACTTTAATGCAGTTTGCAAGAATATACTGTATATATGAAATATGCAGATGTACTCAAACTGTGTTATGCCAAACGTAATTCTCAGGAGATTTATTGGCCCAACAAAAAGGAAAACAATGGAAGAACATCACAGGGCCGAGCACCTGGAGCACAGATACTGAGTCAAAGCACTGTATGAGATCTGTAACAATCAGGCTGGAAATGCCAACCAGTGAGCTAGACTTGCACTCCAGCATCAGAATAACTTTAAGTGTTTAAGTCTTGGCGTTTCATTCGTGTCTCTGCCCATCTCATTAGTTGCCATAGTGCTTTATTCCTAGTCTCCTCCTCCTGACCTAATTTCAATGTGTATTTAAATCCCTGGATGTCTTTGTGTTTCACGGTTTGTTGTTTTCACGTCATTGGATGTTGTTTTACGTTTCTGCCTTAGTCAACCCTGTGTGTTTATGATCGACCCTGTTTTGTCTAATAAACCTGTCGCAATTGAATCCGCATGCTCTCCTGTCCTTGCATCGTGACAGTTACACAGATACTTACACTTAACTACAATCTTATACACTTTATTTTATGTAGCTTATGCCTGTGTTCCTGAATTTATAATTAAGTTGTATAAAGTCTGCATCACATATGTGACAATCTTTTAGATACACAAGTTACTGTGTAACAGACTCGGTCTGTTTGGACTTTTATGTTTTGATGAAAAAATGGTACATGCTGCTACAGTACATTAAACTAGTCTAGTAAGCCGTGTAATGACTTTCTGGAATACATAAAACACAAAATATCAAAATACACAGCTTAAAATAAAATGGTCAACTCCCCAGCACAAGATAAAGACTAAAAACAAATGTGTTTTTTTTTTAGATTTTTATGGCCATCTCTGTTTAGTATCGGACTCCAGTGGTACTTTATTTGCTAATATAGAGTATCCAGCATAAGATATATGTGAACATTCTACATCATTTCTCCGCTTCTTATTGACCCCGGTACTTGAGTCACTCCGCCCTCCAGCGAAAGCTTGTTAGGAGTCACTCTCCCCTTTCAGGCTAAAGTAGATTACACAGTCGGTCATCTCTCCTGAGGACGTTCGACTGGCATTTCGACTCTTTGGGGTTAACCAATGCCAGTAAACAATTCCACTTACCACACCCTCAGCCCATAACACCACCTCCGGTCTCCTTCTCTCGTAATATTGACCCTCGTTCTCTCCTATTCCCCAGACTGGGCATTTGCAATTCTCCCTGCCTGACCTTTGATGCTGGATATGGCTACACTGACTGTGTGATTTACAGTTAATTACACCGAGGCATTTACAAGGGGCAGAGCTGCAAAACCAGGACTCACTAATGTCCGGCCCAAATCCATCACTCAAAGCGTTGAGCTCTGCCAAGCACAGCTGGATCCAGTTCTCTAATCCAGCAGCTAGCAGGCCGATGTCTGGTCGTGCCAGAACACTCTCTAACCCAGACTGCTTTTCATCGAGTACAGTATAAAGGATTTATGAGGATCCAGAGCCAATAACCAATAACTGACCTTGCCAAAAAAAGAATGGGGGAAAAATGAAATGACAAAAAACACTTTCATGCCAAGCCCTAAAAAGAGCAACAGCTGTGCATTTTTGCGAACGCATCTACACAGGTCCATCTGCAGTGAAGATTATTAATGGGATTTTCCGGGTTCAGTACGAGTTAAACTCAGCAGCAATGCTGGCATAATGTTGATTACCACAAACAATATTTTGACTCATCATCCACAAAATAATTAAAACATAAATCAAGGTTATTCGGTGAGGTACATATAATGGATTTACTATACATTAGTTAGACCACTTATTTATTCATTACATTTTTTTTTCCTGAACATGTGGTTGGGATTTCTAAATTGCCTGAAAATGTTTTGGATTTGGATTTTTTATTTTATTTACTTGCTTTGTATAGTCCTCGTACATTCTATTTATACATATTTTCATTTCTTTTTAGCATTCTCTTTCAAAGGCAACGATTGGACTGTTGTATGCAATGGTTACACGCTATCGGTCAAACCACTTTTCAGTAATTACCTTCAGCAGGTCTGAAAACTATAAGAAAACAAATCCAAACCTGGACATTTTAGGCAAATTAAAAATCCTGACCATGTCAGGGAAAAAGCGGACGTATGGTCACCCGATCATTCCAATTTTTGGAAAGTAAAATAGGAGAAATGTACAGTAAAATGTATAAATATATGAATGCCCTGTCATGAATTCTTCTGTTTAACCTTAATCTTGTTGCTGAATAAAAAGGAAATAATAACAATAACACGTGCAAATGTTTAGGATTTTAGGATTTTTTAAATTGGATGTTTATTCAGAAATCTGCCCAGAAAGGTTACTAATGTTTCATCCCTATGAAATCATGCTAAGACACACTTGTTTCTATCTTGTGGCTCTATTTTTGAAACTGGGATTTTTTTAAATTAAACATTTATGAGTTGGCTTCTCTTGGCATTTTTCTAAGTAATAAATTGCAGTAAATTTCAAGATTGAACCACAAGTGTTGTTTATTAATCTTAACGTTTGTGGTAACCTGCTGTATTCTTTTAACACTGAACCTTGTTGTTACGTGTGGTACAACACGGAAGGAGAACGCAGGAGACGTGATCTTCAAATAATGTAAAGTCTTTTAATAATAAAGAAAGCAAACACGGAGAATATTCAAAAAGCCAACGTAACACATATATTGACGGACAAACAAGAACTCAAAAGACAGGGGATTTATACACAAGGACTAATGACTAGACAAGACACAACTGGGGAAAGGAATTAATACTCACACATAGACACAGGAAGGACCAAATATGGGCAAACAGGAACTAAGACAGGAAGACATAAACTGAAACTAACACATGAAAACAAAACTAAACCAAGAATATCAACACAGCGAGTTTAAACAGACAAAGAACAGTTGTCTTACGTAGAGTAATTAACTATGCCTCCAAAACTCTGAATAAAGGGACGGACGGAGAGTCTCTGTGGTTTGTTTGAGGGTTTGCAGGTGGTTCGGGTGGAATAGTGTGAGAATATTATTCGTTGGCACCCTCCAATCAGCGGAGCCATTTGCATGTGCATTCTATTTGCATAAGCCATGCATAATTTCTAGTGCTATTTCACAGCTGTCTTAACAGATTATTGAAGTGGCAGGAAAAGGGTTCCTCCTAGGGCGAGGTACACTGTGTATTTCCTATAATTCAGCATAAATTCTTGAGCGCACTTTGAATTAATCAGTGTAAAAATGATGTTGCTTTCTGAATTGTGATGGATTCTTATTTTTAGCTGTAATGAGATCATAGCTGAACGTGATTATTTATGATTTAATGACTGTTTGTCTCTCCTCAGATGTTCTGCTGATTCATACTCGAGTATCTTAAGATCAGAGCAAATTCAAATGGAAATTGTTAAAAGCCCTGACATTTCTAAATAGTAAGTAAGGAGATTTGAAAATCAGCCTCTGGAAGTGAGCTTCACAGCATGAGAGATGCGTGTTTATTGGTATGCATGAGTAAATACTGCATGAGCCAAACTTCTATCGTCAACATGAGTTCAAAAGGCTAGATATCAGACATCCGGCCTCTCATTTGGCTCACACATTTGACATATGTATAACCAAAATAACTCTGAAAACAACAGCCATGACTGCAATGTTGGAGACAGATAGAAATAGAATTCAGTTCGTTTTGAAACAAGAAACAAAATGTGTCACACGAGCAGACTTTATGAGAATTGCAATACATATCTCATGATATTAATGCCAGGGGAATATTAAAAAATCCCTTTGATTGATGCTTGAAACGGTTGGGAACACATTACGGAGCTCTGAGCACAGGAAGACAGACAGAGGCCTTATGAAAACATACATACATAAACGGAGACCGTGATTTTTGCAGACATCTGTGAGTCAGATCGCCGATGTGTTATTTTCATCTAGGGACTGTTATAATACCAAGAAATATATGAAAAATTACAGCTTGTCCTGGGCACGTTTTGTTGTCGAGATCTGTCGCAGCTTTTTCATGAATCACGATATCATTTCTGAAGAGGATGTGTTCTGTTGCTGTCACTGCAGTGTCTGACACAATATTTTAGAAATGTGCTAAAAGTATATTTAACCTCAAGTCATCCAGAACAATTAGCATCACATCACTTCACTCTGCAGCGAATGGGTGCCATCAGAATAATTCTCAAGTAAATCCACATTTAAGACAGTTTTATCAAGCTGCGTGTGTTGGTGCATATAGTTTGACTGGAGGAAGCATGTATTTTGGCCCAGATGCAATGATTTACAGTATAGGTAAGATATCTCTGATTGGCTGAAGTGGTGTGCATTACTGGCTGTTTTACACTCATTCTGACGCCACCCATTCACTACTGATGAGGAAGTGATGATGAAGAAACAATCTCATCTACATCTTGGACGGCCTAAGGATGAATAAAATGTACATTTTGGGGTCAACTATACCTGTTTTTTTTACAGATTAAAGTGCCACATGAAACGTTCATATCTGGGTTTTAGGAGATTTCCCATCAACAGGTTGCAGGGTCAAAAAAACTTTTCTTATTAATTTCTTATAAAAATAATTAATAAAAATCCATTATAGGTGCACTTTAACACACACACATCTGCTAGAAATGTTCAATTTGACAGCAAAAAGTGATTCTGTCAGTCAGCCTCAAATGAAAAAAAAAAAGCTTTATTTGGTTTGACAGGGAATAACCATTTGACCATAATGGAAACCTTTTCTCTTGTAATTATTTCATTTAAAATTCTTCCCACTCTGGAAAATTTGAGGGATATTATATTATATTATATTATATTATATTATATTTTCATTATAAATATAAAATTCCCGAAAAGCTCAGAACGTATTCCTTGGTTTCACACATGTGGGTAAAGCGGTTTGTATGTGTTTAGTGTGCCATAAGATGGCGTATGTGTGGAGAGTAACCCGGCTGCCTACAAATCTTCCTAATGATTACCATGCACAGACCACTAATGCAAAACTTCTCACGGGGAATTTCTGCAGCACAGCGGTGCCCGTATAACCGCGAGCACGGAGCTCATTATTTTATATAAAAAGCAGAGATGATGCCACACTTTCCAGGCCTGAGCTCCGGCCACACTTGCTTTCAACACGTGGAACAGAAACCCTGCTAAATCTCAAAGCTGTCGCATAGGAGACACGAGTATGAGATTAAATGACTTATTTAAAATGGCTAAGAATTTGATAACATTTCAAGGAAGGAAAAAGGCCATGTGTTTGTCTCATGAAACAAAGCAACCAGGCAGAACAAATGCGATTACTCTTGAAATCCTTGAATTTTTATTGGGACTAGAATTCCTGGTTTCTTCTTAAAGATGACATATCAGAAAAATCTGAATTTTCCAGGTTTTAAGTGCTAATATCTGGTCCCCGGTGCATTGTTGATTGATTGATCTCAATCCTCTTCCACGGGGTGATGGTTTGTTGGCAGACCTGTGTGACTTGGACCCGGTGAGTGCCGCGTTGCCACGCTTCCCGCTGAATCCACCGCCTTTCTTGGGCACTATGATGTAAGGGCTGTAAAACCCTGTATTCATATCGGCAGGAGAGGCCGGCTCTATCGCGTCCTTTGCTAGAAGGGCCGCAATCTCCGCACACAAGACAGGGGCATCCGCAACGTTCACTGATGTGAAGCAGAAGCCGCTGAACTTGGGGGGAAACTGGGTGAAATGAATCGCAAAGCTAAGTCAAATGGTCCAGAGAAGCCAACGAGACGGACTGGGAAACTTCATCTAAGCTTCCAGAGACTGAACTAGCAGCACCAATGGGACCACCGACATGCAAACATACTGTAGCCACTAGTTCTGGATCTGTAACGACCGCATCCACAAATGGGTGGAAGGGCATCTTTAAAAAAACGTTCCACCCGTGAGACCTCTTTTAGAAAACTCTTTAGTGTGCTGAGGTGCACAGGGGAGATGACCGCTTGCACACAAGGGGAGGGTAGTGCAACCTGAGGTGCCAGTCCACTCGACACAGGAAACCACCACCGCTAACGACACCGTACTCCAGCCACTTGATTCATCGAAGTAGCAAAGGTAGCAGAACATCTGAAACGCTCGGCTCCGAAGCTAAAAGCTGAAAATGTGCTGCAGCAGCTGCTCATTTATACTCATGCTGTGATCAGCTGGGACTGCTCATTGGCTTGCTTTAATACACTCAAAGTGGACTCGTAGTGGCCGAACTAAAAAAGCCTTTATTGATTTATTTACTATTTATTAACTTGCACTTCTGCTGCCACACAGATCTAATGTAATCATGATTTATTTCCCAGCTGTTTACCTTCATTGTCATAATTAACCGACTGTTTTGGTAACTTGTGTATTTTTACTGTAAACTGTAAAAGTGTGAATGAGAACTTAGTTTAGTACTCACATGCCTGTGACAGTCCCTCTCTGTCTGTGTCCTGCAGATGTGTGCAGAAAACGAGAACCAGAACTAATGTGGTTTAAAATGCATGATTTCAGTGTGATAAACATGACAATCAGAAACAAAACAGATGTTTTTAGCAGGTACAAGCTGTAATGGGGCAGATTTATTCTGGAAAAGGGGGCGGGGACTAGCTGCTTTTTCGCATTCAAAGAGACAAGCACAAAAATCTGCCTGTTTCTGCTTCCATTCAAAATAGGCATTTTCAAGATTATGTAATTAATGATCTGTTGGGCATTTTGAGCTGAAACGTCACAGACACATTCTGGGGATACCACAGATTTATATTACATGCTGTAATAAGGGGCATAATATGTCTCCTTTAAAAGTCTTTAAAAAGATTCATGCCATGTCATTTTCAGTTTGCAGCTACACACATTTATCACTGTTCACAAACAACAGACTGCACTTTAGGGAGCTGATTATCTTTTTATTCATCGTGTTTAATAGGGTGTGCATCCTTTGCATGTAATCCAGTGCATGAAGGAGAAGGAATATTATTAGTATGATGAGAAACAGGATTATTGTGCATATGTAATTGTGGTCAATGAGTCAGTGAATGTGAATATGTAATGATCTTACAGCCGTCTAAGCTATTGATAAAGATTTTCAGATGTAGCGCTGAGATCTTTGGGAGATTTGTTGAGGTTCAGTGCACATCTGTTCCCACTAGATTTACGGATTTAAATAGTGGTTTAACAAGATCGAGCATCTCATGCCACTAAATGTGAAATGGCTTGGCATGAAGGAGAATAATAATGGTGCAGTGACAGTAAGAGTGGAAAATCTGCAGTGCCAAGTGCAGAATCTGCACCTATTGAGCCTTTTCAAGGAGTTTTAAAACACCTGATGCCAGTAAGGTCTTCAGCAGCAAGGGATGCAAGGCATTATTCAGGGGGTCTGCTAATTATATCTTGATCTCAAAAAGAAAAAAAAAATCATATGAAGTGCACTTAACTCCTACCATGTGTACTTACTGTACACACACAAAAAACAAGTATAATGCATTTATTGTGTTCATATTGTTTTACAGAACACTTCTGCTGCTATTGAGGTAGATACGGGGTAAGGTTGGGGACAGGTTATATATAGTTTTTTTTTTTAATAAGTACAATGTAAAAACATGTATGTATGCAAAGTATGTGCATTCTTAACTTAAATTTAAGTACATGGTAGTTAAGGCCACCTAAAATAAAGTGGGACCAAAAAAACTTACAATAAAACTAAACAATAACATATAACATAACTGAATTTCAGCCAAAGATGTTAATGCTCAGAGAAATAGTTATTGTGAATCTCATATTAAATTATTATACATTAAAGTAAATTAACACCCGCCGACCCACCAAATGTGGGTGATAATTGATTGTGGTGGGTAGCACATATAAACTGACTGGGCAGTTTGACAGTTTATGAATCATGAATTATGTCCAGTTCACATGCGGTCACATCAGAGCCCGTCTCTTACAAAGAGCCTCCACCATTAGCAAATAAAAGTGAAGAGGCTGGCAGACTGATGAGAAGAGCCATGTCTTTCAAATCTGTGTATCAGCACACCTGCAGGCGACAACTAATGTGAATCTGGGGCTGATCAAAAGAAAAGACCGTGACTTCTGCGAAGAAACCGCTGATCGTTTTATGGACTGAGAGTCTGTCCGCTACTCTGCCATGGGTACACCATAAATAAACATCAAATGGAACTGAAAATTATTATTATTATTATTTATTGTTTTTATGATATCTGCAAAGTATGACTGACTGTTGTAACACTGAATGATCTAATTCATCTTCAATTTTTGAATGTATTATATTGTTGATATATTGACTGTGCTAATACTTTTGAGCGGATCTTTTACATATTTATGATATTTTTGAAAAAAAATGGAACATGTAGAAATAAAAGCAAGCAAACAAACAAACAACATACATATAGCATGAGAAAACATTTATCTTCATTCTTAGAGTTACAAATAGCATGAGAGAGGTTTGTCTTCAAAGTAAGAGGTTATTTATTTATTTATTTATTTAATATTTTTGCTGTCGTAGGACACATCATGATTTTATACATCAACTCATATACTAATTGGTCCTAAAAAGATGAAAGTTTTCTTAATATGTGCTACTTGAATACAAGCGTGAGAAGTTTCTTAAATGTATATGTTTACTTTATTTTATTATTATTATTTTTGAATGATTTGATAAATGAATGATTGCTGAAACAGACAGAGAGTGAGAGAGATGTACTGTATGGGGATTATTTCACTGTGGATGTTGTAACAGCAGTCTTTCTCTTCTCTGTGACTTTGAGAGGCTCTAACATACTGTAAAAGGCAGCTGCTTTCAGAATTAATCAGCTCCGTCATTCTTTCTCATACTGGTGAAAAACTGAGGACTGACTATAGAAAGAGACAAAGAATTACACAGAAAAACAGTATCATTGATATTTAATGTGATAGTTCACTCTTAAATGAAAATGTTATAAATGACTCTTTTGACTTCAACAGAAAACTCAACAAGAGCTTTAGCAGAATGTTCAGGTTGCTCATTTTCATTCAGTGGTGACCAGATGTAAGTAGTTGATATGATTTGTGTTCCATATTTCACTTCTTTTGAAATTTTTGAAAGAAGGACCACCTTTATCATAGAATGTATTAAGCACATATATTGTTCATGGGTAACTTCCAAACAGCTTGATATTGGTCAAAACATTGAATATGTTAACAAACTTAAACGCTATGCACAATTTCTCATGATTGTAATGCAAAACTCCTGATGTAGTTTAGAACTGAACTTGCAGAATATAAATATTTAAATATAATATTAACGAAAGACAATTTTAGTGCAAGTACACTTTGAGATAAATAAAGTACATTTTAAAGTACCTTTTTCCATGCTTTAAGTGAACATCTGTGTTGGTGAAGGAGACCCAGGTTGTGTAAATCATCTGATTCAGCTCACAGTCCCATATCACTTTGCCACTTAGTTTTCTATTATTTCAAAGGTCCTAGAACAGCAAAATAACCAAATCCCACAATGGCACTGACCAAACACAATAAACTGCACACTTTGCAACGGTTTCAAAGTGAAAAGTCCAGTGAGTTGTTCTTAAAGGCGGATTCAATATGTGACCTTGGCACATTTTTATTATGTTGATATAGGAACGTATTGCTGTTTTTCTGTTTTTTTTTTCTACTGCATCTAATATGTCAACTTCTTTTCCCAGGTGAAAAAGAAATATATTTAAATTGTGCTTTTTTAGACATACTTAATATATTTAAATTATACTATACTAAGTGCATATTAAATGTATTATTTTGGAACAACTTTAAGTATATTAA
>JAUMHQ010000090.1:8253898-8263931 GCA_032361165.1 Enteromius paludinosus | reverse complement strand
TATCTGTCATAGCCTACCTGTGACTATGGTGTTTAAATAGCCTAGTTTCAAATCTAGCACACATAAAAACAAGACGTCCGTGTATGCACGTGCGGAAAACCATTCTCGTGAGGGAGCATTTCTGCACCACGAGAGCACACAACACTATGCACGTACAAAAGTGCGCTCTCGTGAGAATGACCCGACCCTCGCTCGACCCTCTGCGCTCTTTCAACCGTTCAACCCCTGCTTGCTCGTCGAGTAGACTTTTGAGACTTTGGAGGCGGAGATCAAATATCAGATCTCTCTGCTCTTGTGTTTGGTCATTTTCAACACATACTGCTTATCATGGCTTTAGGAACAGTGTGTTTGTGTGTGAAGGTGTTTTTTTTTTTTATTAATAATTAATCTTTTATAAACAACAATACTACACCAATACATATTTGCAGTAGAATATAAAAAAATGTAATAATTGAGAATCAATTTAGAATACTTATTTATAAATTTATAAATAACTTATTTACTATAAATAAGTTTTTGAAATTATTTATTCATTTCACACACTTAAGCTAATCTTAAAAAAATAAAACATAACGGCATACACTATCCGTCTTCACCGCGTCAAACATCAATCAGTTATTGCTACATAATTTTCATATCTGACAATTTCATATGGATAATAAGTTGTGGGATCATTATTTTTTTGGCACTGGTACTTCAGGCAGATGGCATTGGTTGTGCCCCACCTCCAAAATATTATTTATTAGTATAAGTTATATTAGTATAAGAAACTTATTTTTTATTATGCATTGGTCATTTCTGTCTGACTCATTCCTTTGCACAAGCATGAATTGACGAGCTGTTAGCTGCCGCTAGTGATCGCTTAAGTGGAAGAAGTAACATTAGCTTGCAATTTAGTCTTGTTTAGTTTATACTCATTTTTTTAACTTACGTTTATCTTGGTTTTTTTTCTCTTCCTCTGATTTCTTCCGTTTTCATTTCTATGCACCAGAAAGATATGTCCTTTTTTGTGAAATTATCAATTGTTTCTTGTTTGCTTCTTCAGTGAATGTAAGCTAACTTACCTCAGGCATCTTATGGCTCTCATACGCCAACTGTGCATGCATCCTGCCGCAGCCAGTTAAAATAATATTGCGTTGTTGTTTTTTTTCAATTGAATAATAGATTTCATTACCAATATGATATAAACTGAAATATTATACATAATATAAATGAAAAAAAACAAAAAAAAACGACGTAATTTCATGTAATCTTGGGGGCCCCCTGGTGGCCACGGGGCCCTAACCCTTTCAGTGGTGAGTTAAAAATATTTCAGCGGCCCTCCCAGAATTAGTTTTTTCAGGCGACCGGTATTTTAGCACGTTTGCCCTCGCTGTTTCCATGGCAACCTGTCATCCTTGTTACATGATAGACCGTGACCACGATAACGCTGCAGGACGGATGGATCGCTTTTATTTTGTTTTCCTTTTGTATTTAAAATATTCACAAACTTGCTTACCATGTAATGAACGATATGATATTCCAATATTTTGTCGATTAAACACCTTTAGAAATGATCATGATCAAATTTGAATGGGTTGTAATTGTTGCTTCCATAGACATCTTTTTGTATTTTACAAGCTCTAAATGTATTGTTTTTACTAGTGCTTATGTGTTTTTTAAATGTCAGAAACCTAACATGTATTATGTGGTTAAGAACACTGTATAATTGGGATAATATGACAAGCACAGTGCACGTCTCTCTGGCTCAGCTCCAGCCAAAGCGTGAAGCCCAGTTTGAATCTTGCGGTTATGCGACGTCACTGAACGTTCAAAATCTTATGTGGCACTGTACTCCGAGGGCAAAGGAAAAATTCCATATGTGGGACCGTACAGCTCAACAGGCAAAGCAGCAGCTTAGTTTGTTTATGCCTATGGCCAGCTCTGATCATCCCAAAAACATCATACCTACAGTGAAGCATGGGGCTGGAAGCATCTGCTCTGGGGGTGTTTTTCTGCACAGGGGACAGGACGATGGCACTGTATTAAGGAGAGGATGAACGGGGCCATGTATTGTGACATATTGGGCAAAAACCTCCTTCCCTCAGTCAGAGCATTAAAGATGGGTCGTGGCTGGGTCTTCCAACATGACAATGACCCAAAACACACAGCCAGGAAAACCAAGGAGTGGCATATCAAAGGATCTGGAGTGACCTAGTCAGTCTCCAGACCTAAGTCCAATTGAAAATCTGTATGAAGGAGTGTGTGCAAACCTGGTGAAGAACTACAGGAACCGTTTGACCTCTGGAATTGTTAACAATGGTTTCTGTACCAAATTGTTTTTTTTTTTTTGACTCAAATACTTATTTGACACAGTAATTCCAAAATAAATTGTTAAAAAATCATACCATGTGATTACTAAGTGGATTTTTCTTTTTAGATTCTGTCTCTCACAGTGGAAATGCACCTATGCTAAAATTTGTAAACTTGCAAAATCACAGATACTTATTGTATATATATATACTTACTGATGCATATAACTTTTATTATTATTACGCGCTTATTACTATTAATTTAAATATATGGCTGCAAAAAAAACTGCAGTGTATTGTATTTAATTTATGAAAGTACGGTGTGGAATTTTACAGAATTATATTTATCAGTTAAGACCCCAACAACGTCTGCTCTGCACCTGTATTTCCATAATAATTAGCCATTCAAAATGTGATATGAACTTCAAACAGATTAATGCGTTAGATCACAATGTGTGACATCTGCCTGATTCACTATAATTTTGATTTAGGACCTTCTCAGATTGCTTTGGTCATGTACTTGGTATAATGAATTGTACTGATGATTTTCAGTTGGAAAGGTTAGCAGAAAAAATTTCCTGGTTGCCCGTACTGTAAGATGTTACAAAATCAATAGGTTTCTTGATATAACAAAAGAATGGCTTCATAAAACAACAGTGACAACAACTTCAAATACGCCATAATTCAGCAGCTATATATTAAACTGTCGTGGAAGAAGGATGCAAAACTGGTATATGAAGACTCTCACCCATACATCTAACAAGTAAAGAAAAAGAAAATCATCGAACAACCATCAATATGTTTTATTCTTGTTATGATGGTTATAATTTGATGTTGTAATGATTCCTGCATTCCTTTGTTTTCTAGACCGGCAGCTTTTATTTCTGATAAGAACAGTTCAACGGTGTCTTTCTGCTATTCTCAGAGTGAGAAATGTGTGAAGAGAGGATGGCTGTTCAAAGCAGTTAAAGAAAGAAGAGACCCAGGAGCTTTCACACAAAATAAGTAGAAGCAACTTTAATTATACCATGGGAAACCAGTGAATGTGCCGCTTATGATAGTTACAGCTGGCTTCCTGCCTAAACCAGGACTCTCCACTAATGAAAGACAGCCTCTATCTCCGTCAGGCCTTTGTGAAGGTGCTTGATTAAACAACATGCCAGGCAGCAAAGCTCTCAGGGTGACTTCGCATTTGGCTAACTAATTACACACTCGCTGACTGTTTAAGGTCTGGATCTGGAATTAACTGCCACAGAATTGAGTCATTCTGGTCATGAAGGCAGAATTTTTAGCCTGGATTTTGTCGGCTGAAGTAATGCAGATTTATGCGGATTAATCAGCTTTTCTAAACACAATGCAAGTTAAAATAGGTCAGCGGATATTTAAGATGTTATTTATTTATTGCATTGGAGGGCAATGAAATGCAGTGAGAGCAAAAGCAGTGACATTGTTTGGCCAGGCTGTTATCATTTATGTATTAGAGAAGTGTGCTGCCAGTCAAAAGATTTGAATAATTAACATTTTTGTGTTTTTGGAAGAAGTTTCTTGTTCAACAATTCTGTATTTATTTGGTCAATAAAAAATTAAAACTTAATTAAAAATATAAAACGTACTATTACAATTTAAACCACTCCTGTTCTTTATTTGAAAATATTTTTAAATTGTAATAAAAATGATCATAATATGTCAATTTGTAATTTAGAAAAGAGTTTAATTTCAAAGAAATTATGTTCTATTTATTAAACCCTGAAAAACAGAATTGCTGTTTGAATAAAAATATTAAGCAACAACAAAAACATTATTTTAATTTCACAATATTACTTAATTTAAATTAATTTAGCAGGTGAACATTAGCTTCTTCCTTCAAAAATATACAAAAATGTAATTGTTGCAAACATTTGTCTGGTAGTGTATTACAGTCCGTTTCATAGTAAATGTTGCAGAGAATTATGCAGATGATTTATTTGTAATAAATTCGTAGGAATTCACACAACCTCACTTCTCCAATTTTGCAAGGTGCAACATTTTTCTAGACCCCAGTAAGGCGCAGGTTGGGGATAGGGGAAAGGTTATTTCTACGAATTCATACGAATTGTTGAACTTGCAAAATACGTACTAATTGCCATAAGATTGGGTTGGAATAGCCTGCTCAATGTGCCCAAGAGGTCCACCAACAAAACACTGTCGCCTGAAACCTCACAAAACAACTCAACTTCTCTCTTCACAATGAAAAATGAAGTGAGCGCTCCCCAGTCAGCTACTACAGAGCACAGTAATCAGCACTTCAAACATTAAAGTCAGACCACCGTATGGAGCCTCCAATATTGACATGTTCAGCATGTTCCTGACAAGAGATCCCCAGTTGGACAATAAAGTCCGTATAATAGTGGTTTCCTTAGAGGGGAAGTGCAAGTTTTGTAATCCGCATTACTCCAGTTTGGTGGCCTTGAGCTCCTTATCGCCAATCCCACATGGTCTGTCTGGCGACTGAAGTTCCTCACCACTCAGTGGCCGACTGCATCAATTTCTTGCTCTGCATGGCACAAGAAGGGTCAACGTGAACCACAGAGCCGTGCAACTTGATTCCACCTACATGTTGCTTCAGGTTTTTTTGTCTGGTGATTACAGCTTCTGACACAGGATGGTAGAGAGTTTTATGAAATCACTCAGAACCACACTAGACCAGATATGACACAAATCTACTGCTTACTGAAAGAACTGTAGGGAAAAAAGGGATAAGCAATTATTGAAAGTGTTTTTTATGGTTATTGAAGTGCATATAAAAGAGTAATATATATATATATATATATATATATAGTTTTTTTTTTTTTTCTTGCAGTTGGAACTGTAAATGGATTTCCATAGTTTTAAGTTGAAGCATGTCAAGTAACTTATTTCATCTGTTTTGCAGGCATTTGCAGGTAACTCCAATACAGAAAGTGTGGTTCGGCATGACCTGCAAAACCCAACTGTGGCCCGTTATTTGCGGATCATTCCTCTAGACTGGAGTGAAGAGGGACGGATTGGCCTCAGGTTCGAGATCTACGGATGCCCGTATTGTAAGTTGATTTTGCACTTCCCATCAGTATCATCCATGTATCCTATGGAAGTTATGTACATGACGCTGAGGGTTGATGATATTTTCATGCTAATTACTGTGCACTGAAATTTATTTTTTTATCTGCTATTTCTTATAGCTGTAACATTTGCTAAGCTCAGTATAAAACTGACAGTTTTATCTATTCAGAGTTTCTTTTCATGCTGAGGAAACTTGGTTCTAAGCTTTTTTGCATCAGTGATTAATATTCAGTGCAAGACGGCAATATGTATTCGGGAAGATCCCGGTACAATTAAGGAAAATTGGCTGACACAACTTTTTTTGAATGTCAAGGTCGGCTATCCATCCCATACAAATCCAAGTTTTTATGTTTTGCACAGATGCCTGCTAGTATAACAGCCTGCTGGTTACTAAAACTGAGGAGAAGACTGATACTGTGCACTGTAAAATCAAACGGAATATTTTTCAGGGTGATGTTTTGGGGTAGATATAAAGTTGAGACAAAAATGTCTAGGTCTTTACAAAGTTTATATTTAACCTTTTAATGTGTAAATTTCACACCAGTTTTTATTAAATCAATCAGAACAGTTGTAACTATCCAGCTGTTACTATTTGCTATGTTATTTAGATGCACGAAATACAAAAAGTTGTTTTTTTTTGTTGTTTTTTTTAGTTATATATATATATATATATAATTACGTTATTAAACTAATTAAAATTAATTTGAAAGGTTACATAACATTTACATTACCATATCTATACAAAATTATATATATATATATATTCTTTTGGAAATAGAATTGGTCCCACTGTATATAGTGTCCCTAATACCTGTGTACTTGCATAGTAACTAGATGTGAGTATAGTATGTAACCACGGTGCAAGTACACATTGTTACATAGTATCTATAGATATGTATACAGCTGAAATATTTCTGTAAGTAACAACCCTCATATTGGTATGTGAAAGCACAAATGTGTAACAGGACATTGGTAAGTACTTGTGTAGCAGGTGTATATTTTGTAACAACAATATGTATAAGAATAATTGGAATAATTTTATCCAGGGTAGGTTTGGGGGTATGAACAGTAAAGTGGGCTTCCATACTGTTTTATATATATGTATATGTATATATATATATATATATATATATACATTTAGTTCATGCAGTTACTATGTAAGTACACAGGTATTAACGGCACTTAATCAAAATACACAACTTTTTTGTTTGTTTATTTATTTTTTTGACAAGAGTTATTTAAATTGAATTCAATTGAATTGAAAGGGTTTATATTTGAGACTGGTTACATTTGCGCGATATTATGGAGTTGCAGCTTCACAAAACAAAGTGCATGGAAAACAAACAAAGTTTACTGAACACCAAATTTATACATACTGGTGCTTTTTAGCACTGATGTTGTGGTTAAAGGATAAGCTATTTTATTTAATCATTTTATAGAGACAGCTTTGCTGGATTTTCATTTGTTTGAAAGGTATGCAAATCATGGATTTAAACAGAAATTTGGAGCAGCTGTCTCCAGTGAGGTCAGAACATCCTGAAATGTGAATGTGGCTCACAGAGTGAGCGCCACTTGTAGGTCATGTCTATAAAATAATTGCATTGTTATTATTCCACTTACAATGGTAATACTTCAGTTCCTTGGCATTCTTTTTTCATTTTTATTTCAATCTAGGCTTTTATTATATTGTAATTTCACTAGCAAGGCGAAACAAAATTTAACTATGAACTACCAACATGCTCTGTTTTTTTAACAAACATGACATGACAAATTAATTGCTTTTAAAATATTAAGTGTTGCCAAATAGATCTTGAAAACAAATTTCAATTAACACCCCATAAATTGGTTTGAGAAGAATTACAGTTATCTTATTACAGTTTTGCAATCATCTGTCATTAAACCCCAGACCAGAAGAACCATCCTTGCTAATGATTTTTTTTGTGATTCTCAAACCTCTTCTTTTAATTTGTTAATTTATTGACTGAAGAAAAATAAAACCCTTGAGATGGAAAAAAACTGCAGCATTTTTAATACTTTCTTTGAAATAATGATAGTGTAAATAAATCTGACGCCTGGCTCTTTAAATGTTTGTGTTTATGACAGGTATGAATGAAGCCTGGTAGCTTTAGATACGTATCGTTCCTCAAGCTGTTTTTCTGCTCGTGAAAGGCAGAGGGGGGTTTGGCTGCACTGATTTTCCTGTCAGAAAGTGTTTCATCCACATTTGCTCCTTGCTGGTGAAACCGCTCATATTCCTTCATCATCTCATGCAGGTGATCACAGATGCCGATAAAGACATCCCGCCGTCTCCAAACGTTTGTTTATGAGGGCATAGGCTGAAATAAATAAAAACAGTACACTCCCCCTGCTGGAAAATCCAGATTAAATTGGTTAGTTGGGCTTTGGAAACACTGTATCTTGCTTTTTCCTGTTCTAAATGATCATTAGCTGGATCGAGGTGACCTGCTGCACCTGCAACAAGGCCTGTCTAGGAACAGAGATCTCTTGTTAGGGAATGAATGTTTTGCTTAGGTGGACATGAATAATTGTGTTGATTTGTATTTTATCATTATTTAATATTCTGTATTATAATACGCTTCTACTACTAATGATTATAAAATGCGTTCAAAATGAACGCGTTAAATCAATGAATTACATGTTGTAACCAGCTTTAACCTGCTAATCATCATTGCATCTTACACCAGCTGTTGATCAGCATGCACTAATGAGCAGCTGATAACATTCTTAAACCAGTTTACACTTGGGCATTGCAAGCCTGAATCATTTTATGACCAGCTTGCACCAACTAATGCCCACTATCTTACAACAGAACAAGCTGTCTTAAACCATTTTAGCCTAGGTGATGACTAACTTGAACCAGCTGATGACCCTTTTAAACCAGCTTGAACCAGCTAATGATTATCAGATTAAACAATTTAATGGCCTTCATAAACTGACTAATGACCATTTAAAACCAGTTAATGGTTAATCTTAATCCAACTAATGATCATCTTAAACCAGTTAATTACCAGTTCAAACAATCTGATGACCTAAACCAACTAATACAATCTTAAACCAGTTAATGGTAATTTTAAACCAGCTTACTAAGGTAATAACCATCTTAAAACGTTTAATAGCATATTAAACCAATTTACACCAGGAAATAACCATCTTTTACCAATTAATGATCATATTAAACCATCTGACGTGAACATAACACTTAATTGTAGATATATTACAATAATAATTACAATTATAGATATATTATTTTTGTATATATTTTTAGAATCGCCCACCACAAAACAGTTTTCGTAAAGCATTATACATTATGTTTTGCAAGAATTATTTGTCTTTTGTCATAAATACATTTCAATATGGTCATATCAGTCATCTTACTCCAGGTTAAAAAAAAATTAAACCAGTTTAATCCAACTAATGACCATCTTAAACTTAATAATAACTACTGTAGCTTGCACCAGCAATTGACCAATGATCTTCCTAAACCAAGTAATGACCCTCTTAATCCAGTTATTGTCAGTCTTAAACCAGCTAATGAGTATGTTTAACCAACAAATGACCACCTTAAACCATCTTACAACAGCTAATGACCTGCTGATGACCATCTTAAATCAGTTAATGACAAACAGCCAAACCAATGCATGTTAAACCATTTTACACTCTGTAACGACCATCTTCAACCAGCTAATGACCAGTCAGAAGCAGCTAATACCCAGTTTCCATGTCTTTAGACAGAATTCTCCATCAGGAATATATTTATAAGTACAAAAGCACTTTTTGGGGACCTTTTCCGCCACTCAGTTTCTCTTCAGACATGGAAATGCACTGAGTGTTGAGTGAAAATAAATAAGATGTGCACTAAAGGAATAGAGATAGCCCTTCTCAGGAAGCATACAGGGAAAGAATGGGAGTTAGATAAGCAAGACCTGCAGTGGAGATGAAGCACAGAATGAGAATGAATGCAGTGCTCTGACCTTGTTGATCGGGAGAGAACGGATGAATGCATTCGTGATGGAGGTGAAGGGGATTGGCAATGGAGAGAGAGAGAGAGACAAGAGGATTGGAAGAGCAACCGGTCAGACACAGCACACATACTCATGCATTAGTGTAGTAATCAGTCCCCAGCAGGGTGCATGGAGAGAATTGAATTAATTCCACATGCAGACTGTACTCTCCAGACGCACACACACAATCATAGTAGATGCTACATATTACAGGCATCCCCTGGTGATTGTGTACATGACAGATTACACGGAACGCATATTCTCACCTGTTTTGTCCATGTAGAACAATTACAGTTGTTGCGTCATTTTGCAATTTAGACTGCTAATGGAAGCTGATAAATGCAAATTGATTTTACATGCCTCAGGAATGCATGAACGGTCCATTCAAAAAATGGAAATATCTTACTCATTGGCTGACTTGAAAGTAACATTAACAATTTTGGGAATTTCATTGTTATGTTCAATTAGCATATTTGTCACATTATGTTTTGGTTTGAATTCTTCTTTTCTCTTTTGCCAAAATTACATTTTTATGCTATGTAAAAGTACTGTTGCTTTTCGCCTATTTAAAGGGATAGTTCACCCAAAAATTAAAATTTGATGTTTATTAGCTTACCCCCATGGCATCCAAGATGTAGGTGA
>JAUMHQ010000090.1:8212062-8227957 GCA_032361165.1 Enteromius paludinosus | reverse complement strand
CCCAAACACACCTCCAGGCTGTGTAAGGGCTATTTGACCAAGAAGGAGAGTGATAGAGTGCTGCGGCAGATGACCTGGCCTCCACAGTCCACAGAGATGGTTTGGGGTGAGCTGGACTGCAGAGTGAAGGCAAACTACCTCTCGAACCTCATGGAGAGAATGCCAAGAGTGTGCAAAGCAGTAATCAGAGCAAAGGCTGACTATTATGAAGAAACTTGTTTTCATTCAGATGTTTTCAGTTATTTCACCTTTTTTTGTTAAGTACATAACTCTACATGTGTTCATTCATTGTTTTGATGCCTTCAGTGAGAATCTACCAATGTAAATGGTCATAAAACTAAAGAAAACACATTGAATGAGAAGGTGTGTCCAAACCTTTGGCCTGTACTGTATATACAGTATATATACCCTGTTAGTATATAAATAATATTGAAATAACACTGACATGATCTTTTCAGTAGGTCATATTGACTTAAAGTTGTCTGAAACTCATTTTTCAGTGGACATCGATTAAACTAAACGTTTGGCATGGTCCATGGGCATATTCTGTGTGATGTCAAACCACATAAGAAACATTCCATTTACTTGAGTTAACTTGATAGAAGCTGCCTTGATGTTATAATTGAGGACATGATGTTTTATGGCTTATTAGCATGCACACTGTATTTATCAGATATAATTGATTGAATTCCTGGCTGATACGAGCTTATTAGAAGCCTGGAGCTTTTTGTGGATCTTTGAATGGAGATCTGCGTGTCTTGTTCAGAGTTAATGATCAGGCAACAAACCAAGTACACGTCTTGTGCACCCAATCATTCCCACCATAAAATATGGCCTATTACCATTTGCATATATTAATGCATCATTAAATTCAATAATGCTGTCATATGTTTTATTGACACCGTCATATGTCATTTCTCAGCCCGCTTTGGAGCATGACTGGAATGCCTCAAATCTTCATGCCTAGTTTTTCAGATTGAAGTTAATGGAAAATTAGTTTAGTCGGGTTATCTTTTCTTTTTTTTCTTTTTTTTTTTCAAAATGCACAAGTCATCAGAAAGTATGCTTTCAAGACGAGACACCCATTTATCAATGCCACACTTAGAGCGAGGAAAGATTCTGAGTCTAGTGCACTGCTGGTGTTTATTTGACAGCCGTCTGCGGCGTTATGTCTGTGAGCAGAAATTAAAATTTAGTCGTGACAATGGGATGGACTTTACCCAGGATGCAGTCTGTCTCCCATGGCAGCAATAGCAGGAAAACAGTGTCCAAGAGGAAGGCGCAGTTAATTGCGCTGGGCAGCAACGCCACAGTGTGCCTCATGTGCTCCAGATGGTTCAGGACAACACAAGCTGCTTCATTATCAACATGGTCAGCCCTGTTTGTGCCTGCTGGCACGAGGGGTTCATGGATTGCTTATGGTTTAAATTAGGAGTGCATTCCAGGAAAATGGCCTGTCCTCTACCTTTGCTATTTCTGTAACTAGTTTATCGTTGCTTTGTAGTCATTTGTTTTCATATTGACGCAACACTTCAAAATAAAACACTTTCTTAAGATAAATTGAATGCATTTAGTACAAGTTTGTTTGGTCCTATTACTGATGCTGGCAACTGTTGTGCTGCTTAATACAGAATATCTTTTCAGAATAAAGGTATTCATGTCAAGGTTGTTTTTTTTTTACTCGAGTACACTCTAAAAAATACTAGGTTGTTTCAACCCAACTTTGGGTCAAATATGGACTTTCTCAGCTGCTGTGTTAAATTTCTACATTGAAATTGGGTTAGTCCATATTTGACCCAAAGTTGGGATGAAAAAAACCAGCAGTTTTTGTTTAATAGTTAAACAAAAGCCCACCTCAGACCATCGCTTTATATTTGTAACCTTTCAACTGAAAGATGCATTGTTTGACCCCATAACATGCCAATGAACTAACAGTGCTGTGATTGGAGACCATATTTGATCATAATAAATTAATATGTAGTCTCAGCGGCCAATGAGATTGATATATGACCCAGCAGTTGGGTAGAAAAAATAAAAGCATTTTTTCGAGTGTAAAAAGATCAGAAAATGTAATCAGCAAGATACAGCTATATGTGCAATCCAGTGATCCAATAATCACAAAGGAGAGAAAAAGCCTTAGGAAAGTCTTAGAAAAACATCTCTCAAGTACATGAAGACATTGCTTAGCTCATAGCCCTCCTTTCTCACATAGTTGTATTTACATCCTGGCAGCGATGTGCAGAAAGTGCTGTGGTTTCTTTACAGGACTCAGAGGTGTCTTGGAAAGACTCTGCATCCTCTGCTTAAAAGTAGGAAATTTCCATTCCGTACAGTGAGGCGATAAAAACAGAATTTTTTCTCAGTGATTTTCACAGTCTCAGAAAATGCAGGTTGACATGGTTGCATATTTGTGCATTTGCAGACACTCTTCACACCCTGCTGATATAACATCCTGATCCTAACTTCCTGAGAGATACAAACTGCTGAACAAATGTGCGATCTGAGAAAACCGCATCTGGTTTAAGGCATAACATCTGCGAGCCCATAAAATATTTAACACAAAGTAATGCATTTACATTATTTTCGACAGAGCAAAAAAAGATTATGTCTTTTAGATAACATTGCAATAGACTGTTTCCTCATGCGATAGATTCTTCTGTGATGCCTTAAAGGTGCGGTATCAGATTTGATAAGATGAATGATGAAAGTTATAATGAGGGGATTTAAATGGATGAAAAGATTAAAACATTACAATGGAAGATTTAACAACTGGGAGGCGGTGAACATGTAATGTTTCCTAATGAACTGCCTGGTCTCTTTTTAGTTTGTGACCTTCAAGGTAATCAAAAGTTTTTCTGACATGACTGAACGATTCGTAATTTGCTGGCAATGAAGTTAAATGTAACTCTGAACAATTAGGGAAGGTTCCAGGCAAATGTGTGAATGTGAGCTGTTACTTTAGCACATTTGGTAAACACTTAGCCTTTGGCTCAGTACAATGCATTCGCAGCTTTGAAAAATCATTCATTTATGCATCGCACATCTCTTAGTCTGACTGAAGGCAGTGTCAGAGTGGAGTTAGCTCTCTTTGTGCAGGGTTAATAGACAGACTGTCTTGTATATCCGTGATTAATCTCTCTGACAGTAATGCTGTCTGTCAGTGAAGAGTGCCAGACGGTACAGAGAGAGAGAAATGATAAACGATAACCCTAACCCTGCACAATTCAGTCTATTTGATAAGGTAATAGATCTACTTTTGGATGTCCTTTACAAAGAAATCATACAGCTTTCCCTTGAGAAAAACTCATGTACAGCAAAAGGTTTTTAGAGTATGATTTTCCTTAATTTTTTCTCTAGCACTTGGAGAATGTGATAACAGATTACTTGTAACAGAGTTGTTATTTTTATTTTATTCATTTATTTTTCTATTTATCTTTTTTTTTTTTTTGTATATGTGTGTAGTTGAGCTCTTAAAGCTGTAAGGAAAATGTACAGTTCTTGCATAGTAGTCTTTAGAGATGTAATATTTGTTTATGTTATTTTTAATGTACACATGTAATAATAATACAATTATTATTATTAATATTTTTATTACTTTAGTTTAATCTATTATCTATAATTTTAAATATTGGAATATAAAAATTAATTTAAAAATTAGAAAATAAATGTATAAATAGATTATGATATTTTTATTTAAAAATATTAAAGAAAATATATATATTAGGTATGCAATGGTTTTCGGTGGTTTATCGAATCACTCGGTTCGCCCTGTTCGGTTCGGCACACCCACACGAACCATGATATTTCGATAGCCTATTTGAGGCATTAAACATTCCTTTTAATTAAAATTGGCATTTTCGGTGTATTAAGCGCATAGACAATCAGGCGACGGTCAGAACTTCTCAAGACTAGTGATGTGTCGTTCTTGAACGATTCGTTCATTTTGAACAAATCTTTAATGTGACTAGGGAAGAACGATTTGTCTCATGGGAGTGATTTGTTCAGTCGCGAACGGCTCAGGCTGCATAGGTTAAGCTTATGGGGCTGTCACGTGATGAACGAATGACTCGAAAAAACCCGAAGACTCGGGAGACGAACAAATCAATTCTGTTTCTGGCTCAGGCTGCATAGGTTAACATTTCAGCAGGAAAATTATTCCAGAACTTTACGACGTGAGTAAGCGCCACCACTTACTCGTTTTTGAAAGAGGGCAAAAATAAGTGTTCTTTTTTTAAATAAATGTGGTGTTTTGACGTAATCTGTACCTTTTTTACATATAATATTGTCTCTGTACCTTGATAACTTGAAATAGAAAGGGCAAATGACCTCCCGCTATGTTAGAGCTCACATACAGTACTGTACAGTAATATTAATGTATCGAAACCGAAACGTTTCCGTGCCCAGAAAACAGTAATACAAACCAAACCGTGGGCTCACTGTACCATTGCATCCCTAATATATATAAATAAACTGTTAGAAAACAATATATTACATGTCAAAATGTATCTTTGTATATTAACAATTAGAGATGTAGAGATCTAGAACCAGGGCATTAACTCTGAAATATGTATTATAATTATAAAAAATAAATACTGATTAATAAATGTTATAAATATAATACTTATTTTTTAGTTTGTGTGTTATAAAAATATGAAATTAATAAATAATATGATTTTTTTGGTTAAACATTTTAGAAAAGAAAGAACACATAACATCACAAGATGTGTCATAGTCATAACCGTTAGCCACCTTATTACAAAATTGTAATAAGTATTAAATGTGTTTTTTGTATATTGAAATAAAAATAATCGATACATATTAGTAATTTTTGTAAGTATTTGTATTAGATTATCAATTAATGAATCTATTACATAATGATATTTTTGGAAAAGTTGAAATGTTAGAAATGTTAGAGAACTTAAATGTTTCATAGTTCCCCTTCAGTCGAGTCACTCCGATGTTAGAGACCAATTGCCTTTGTGTATTAAGAAAAGGCCATTGAATATTGGCGTGCATTTAATTACAGCCAGGTGCACCTCATCACTACGTCAGTATAAGAGGGCACGGATGTAATGCACTTGCAGCTTTTCGCTTTGGAGCCTCACTAGTGTATGCTGCTGAGTCTGCTGAAAGAGAGAAAATGGATGGAGAAATCAGTAGAAAAAGAGTTCCTGTGAGTTCACGCTCTCTCGTCACCGTAGTTTTTTAAAGGTTGACGCCGGTTTCATACTGCTCACATCAGCAGGGCGTAAGCAGCGCCTGAGCGGCGCGTACTGCAGTAGACTATAGACAAGCAGGTTACTTCTGTCGTATTTTCCAGCGTTCTTCTCTGAACGTTGTGTGCTTTAATTTATGTTATTGCCAGCATACTTTCTTGTGCGACTGCCTTATTATAGTTTACACAATAAACAATTCCACGATTTTAATGTAAAATCTGTTACTTTTCAAGTTAATCGGGTCAGTTTAGATCAAGAACAACGCACTGTCACTTTAATTCAGCCTCAGCGGCGCAGCAAAAATAGACTCAGCGCCGAAACTATCGACGTTTCTGCTCTGCTCCTGCTACGCGCTGACGTGCCGCTCCTGCATGCTGTGGGAAAGCACTCATCCGTTAACATGGGCACCGGAAAAAATACTCGCTGCACAGCGTGCTGCGAGAGGTCCTCCCTGGGCAAACCGGGTGCTTTTCTCACGGTTGGAGAGGCGTTCTTCGGGATGTCGATCCGACTTTTGCGGGGAGTTTCCTCAGCTCTTCAGTCGGACACGAGCGCTGTCTTAAGTGTTTGGGCCGGGAGCACGCTGAAGCAATGCTTGTGGATAACTCACGTGTTCATTGCGAGTGCATGACCATCGCTACGCTGAGATCCTGCCTATCATTCACGAGACGGCTCCCCCCGCTTGTTTCCCATAGTAGTTCAGGGAGCTGTAAAGGCTTCTTGGCTGCTGCGGTGAGGCGCCCGAGGGATCTCATGGTGGCCGTGCAGAATGTTCCGTCGGGTTTAAACGCCCCGCGGACTTCAGTGCGCTCCCCCGAAAGCCACCGGGCTGAGTGTTCCTTTGGTGCTGAGATGTCGTCCGCAGCACCAGAGAGAGAGTCGGGAGCCACGCCACGTCTCCCGTTCAAAGCGTGTGCGACCTCGTCCGCTCTCGCGGGCCGGGCTTACTACGCTGTGGGCCAGGCTGCTACCTCATTGCACGCGACGGTCACACTCCAAGTTTATCAGGCCAAAGCGTTGAAACATCTGCACGAAGGTGGATCTGATCAAGGGGTCATGCAGGAACTCCGTGCGGTGACCGACTTTGCTCTACGGACGGCGAAAGTCGCCGCATGTGCTCTTGGTCAGGTGATGTCCACGATAGTGGCTCAGGAGCGGCACCTTTGGCTAAACCTAGCACAGATGGCCGATGTTGACAAAGTTCGCTTTCTTGATGCCCCCATCTCCCAGGCTGGCCTCTTCAGCGACACTGTCGAGGACTTTGCCCAGAAGTTCTCGCCAGTCCAGCAGCAGACTGAGGCAATCAGTCATATCCTGCCTCGGAGGGAATATAGAGACCCCGAGCCTGCTCGTCGCCGAGGGCGGGGCAGTGCATGCAGGCCATGCTGACATGTCTGGAGTCATTCAGGCACAAAACTGCGGTCCCTCTCAAAACTTTTAAGAGGCTCCTAGGACATATGGCAGCCACAGTAACGCCGCTGGGGCTGCTTCATATGAGACTGTTTCAGCAGTGGTTACACGATCGAGTCCCGAGATGGGCATGGCACCGTGGCACACTCCGGATTGGCGTTTCCCCAGAGTGTCGCCGCCTGTTCAGCCCGTGGTTAGACCTTGTATGTATGTATGCAACAGGCAAGCCGCCTCGGGTCCCTGGTTAGCTGTGTTTCTGGCCCTGCGTCACTTTCAACCGATGCTGCGCCACAGGCATGTGCTTGCCTGCACGGACAACACTGCAGCCGTTGCAAACATCAACCAACAAGGTGGTCTACGCTCCCGCCACATGACACAACTCACCCGCCATCTGCTCCTGTGGAGTCAGCTCCTGGACGGGACGTGGCAGACTTCTCCGGCCTTTCAGCAGCCGTGATTAGCACCATCTCTCAGTCTAGGGCCCCCTCAACAAGGCAGAGATATGCTCTGAGACGGGGTCTGTTCGTCGACTGGTGCTCCTATCGCGGAGAGGACCCTCAGAGATGCCGATTGCAGTTGTGCTTTCCTTCCTGCAAGAGAAGTTGGAGCGCAGGCTGTCCCCTTCAACTCTTAAAGTGTATGTTGCTGCCATAACAGCATACCACGATGCAGTGGAGGGTGCGTCCCTAGGTAACACCAACTCATTGTAAGGTTCCTCAGAGGTGCGTGTCTGGTTAATTTTTCTTAGAAGTTCCCCCGTGCCAAGGTGAACCTCTCCCCTCCTGCCCCGCAGTCGGACCTAGAGTTGAGTAGCTCCGGCTGTGTTCCTACTGGGTCTCCTTCACCCAGTAGGTTGTGGCTACAAAATTCCTTTTGTTCCACAGTGAGCCAGAAGGCTTTCCCTTCACTTATATCCATATCTTATCAATATAATGTATTCCTTGAATTCACATCTAAGAACTGTGTTTATGCTTCATGTCTCCGCCCTCAACCCATGCTTCAGTACATCTGGCATCCCTGCGGGGTCCTTATTTTAGCCCCCAGGGCGTTGGGAAGGTTGCGTGCAGACTCTCCTGCTGACACGCTTGTCTGTCGGCACCGGGGTCTCTGCGTATCACGGCTACAGGGTCATGGCTTTTTCCACGGGTATGTTCCCATATGTAACGTCGGAGTGACTCGACTGAAGGGGAACCTCTAAGGTTACGAAGGTAACCCACGTTCCCTGAAGGAGGGAACGGAGATGTTACATCCCCTTGCTACGCTGTAATTAAATGTACACCAATATTCATTGGCCTTTTCTTAATACACGAAGGTGATTGGTCTCTCATGCGAGTTCCCTTATGTAACGTCTCCGTTCCCTGGATTCACTAAAAATCTGAGCGGTGAGGTTTCTGTGTCTTTCAAGGTTGAATACTCCTGTCCTAAGACAAATTTTTTTTAGGAGGCCGGAAATGGGCAGATACACTCTCATTTCATTCACACTCTACATTCACTCTCCTTGCATTACAGTTGATTCTAATTTTTCGGAAACAGTAGGTGATGCTAATGATGATGTGATAACAGCAGCCCTGTTTGCCTGATGCATTCGTTACAGAAGAACTGCCGTCCTGTGAACATTCAGGACGTGTTATGAAAGCGTGAACGAGTCTGACCACCCATAATCTCTGCAGGTAACAAATGACTAGCCTGACTCTTTGCTTCTCCAGACAGATCCATAAGCCACCACCATAATTAGTACTGAGAGGAGACTAATGTATGGCTTGGTAGGAAAAAAACTCCCTTAGCAGTCCTGCTTGCACTGAAGCTTGAATGAAATCACAGCCATGAGGTTGGCTAACCGTCAGCTTTATGTGTGAAGTCATCACATCATGCATCCATAATGTTTCCATAGGCTTCCCACAGTCATGAAAAATCTTAAATTGTGATTTTCAGGCCGGGAAATGCCATGGAATTGTAAAAGCTGATGGGAATTTCTATGGTGAAAGTGTTTTTTCTATTATTATGCTACTTCTAAAACCAGAAGCCAGCATGAAACACCAGTCTGTCCATCAACCATTTTATTGTAGGCATTTGTGCACTAAAAAGTAAGAAGATTGGTACCTTGAATGCAAATCTATGCCTACAATTGCTGTAAAATCATTTATAAGAAAAAAAAATCTGGAAATCATAAATAACTGGAAAGGTCAGTCAAATTTCTTGAGCAAAAAAAACCCTATTTTGAACTATTTTATATATCTATGTGTGTGTATGTATGTATGTATGTGTGTATATATATATATATATATATATATATATATATATCCACTACAGATAATTAGACATGGTGTCAAGGATTTACTGTCATATTTTACCCCAAAATCTAAAATAAATAAATAAAAATCATACTTTATATAAAGAAAATGATGCCTATTTTAGAAGCATTCCTTTTTTGTGGCTGTGATTTCATTTTCATTAAAAAATTAATAAATAAAATAAAACATCCTACTTGTTCTGGACATTATATGGATTTTTTACTTCTGAGTTCTTATGTAATTTCTATTATTCTTAATGGTAGTAATGGCATTGGAAGTTTTTTTTCCTTAAATTAAAGGAAATACAAAAAATACTACCATGAATACTTTACAATTGAATATAAGCTGTATTTATTTATTTATTAAGATTTTAGGTGGTTTGTGTTTATTTATAATGAAAACAATTTCACACACACAATATGGTCTTAACTTTTAAGAACCTTAGAGTAAATGAAATTTAAAATTCAAGTAAATATAAATCCAATCTAATGCTTTTCATTTGTTCCTGTTATTTCATAAGGCATGTTTCATAAGATTTACTTATATGTTGTGTGAACTGCATGCTGTGATTTGTGTGTGTGTGTGTGTGTGTGCGCGCGCATATATACATAATAATGTGCTTGGAAAGTAAACTCGCTTTCTCAGACTATGTCCTCAACAACCTGTTTTTATTTCACTTGAACACACACACTTACACTCAGACACATGTACAGATACACACACTCCTGCCAGGGAGCTCATTTGTCATATCCATCTGCCACCTGTAATGCACATTGTGCAACTGGAAAGCAAAAGTGTTCTTGCCAAACACCTCTCAGCTGGTACCCACGGTGGCGACGAAATAGGACTAGAACAACAACAAAAATCTAATCTAAAGCCCACAATGCAACTACGGAGCTGCTATCCAAGAGCTGGTGAAAATAAAATGACATGTCATTTGGCTGATGTGATCTGAGTAGATTTATGATAATGGCACATAATTTATTTAGTTTGTGTGATGTTGCCTTGTTAAAGGCTTGTCAGTCATAATATTTGTCCAAAAAAAGCCACAATTTAAGGCTATATTCATAATATGGTGCACATTTTATATTCAAATGCAGACTAATTTAAAGGTATAGTTGACCCCAAAATTACATTTACTCACCCTCAGGACATATGTGATGTAGATGAGTTTGTAGATTTGTAGAATTGCTGAAATTTAGCATAACATCACTTGCTCAGCAATGGATCCTCTACAGTGTATGGGTGCCGTCAGTATGAGAGTCCAAACAGCTGCTAAAACATCACAATTCACTATTATGCAAGTCATCCAGTCCATTGATTAAAGCAAAAAGCTGTGATTTGTAATAAATCCATCAAGATGTTTTTCAAACCATTGCTTTTGCCTAAAAAAATGAGTCCTCTATCTATCATATTGCTTCCTTCAATAATGGTCTAGCATTAATATTTTAGACATAACTCATGAATATGATGCTGTATATGTGACGCCAAAATTCAAAAGTAGCGTTTTTTAAATCCTGCAGCATATAAAAAAACATTGTGAAGTCATAACATTCTGCAACTAATTGTGGGAAAATTTGCCTTTATTAAAAATGAGCCTTTGTTATTTATTATGAATCCTACTTTTTTGTGAAAAGGAATAAAAGTTGTGGAAGTACCTTTAGTCTTTTTAGATAAATCTAAGCTCAATAAATGAGAAGAAAGAGACACCACAGGAGAGGGCCGAGAGCAGCTGTGTACTGGGTCCATTTACCCTCGTCTTTTACCTGACTGATCTTCACTGAAGCTGCTGAAGCACATCATAGGTTTATATACTGTACATTGGGCCAAGCCATCATTGTCCTGGTGTGATCATTTTCAGCACACTTCTGGCCTGACGTTTCCAACGCAGCAGCTGGTTTGACATGGCAGTCACAGGTCAGCGGGGTCCTGTGAGGTGGAAAACGCTGGACAGTTTATATCTCTCCCCTGAGAGGGACAGTAAGAGAGGGAAGGAGACGAAAGAGTGAGTGGTGATGGGATGAGAGGCAGATGGTGTTTGCTGGTCAGGAGCAGCTTAGGTCTCCTCGTGTCACTGAGCAAGTGCTGCGGCTCTCTACCCCTGCTCAGTCAGTCAGTATAGCTTGCTTATGTTTTTTAGGAAGACCCCAACAGACGTAAATGCTGTTATGAAGTGAGCCGTTGATTAAACACTAATAGGTTTAGACGTGATATGGGTCAATGAAACATGAGAGACAACTTCTGTGATGAGCATCTTTTTCTTGTTGGAATTAAAATTACATTTGAATTCATTTTTCACATAAATAAAAAATATCCAGGCGATAAGACTGTCCAGAATATATATATATATATAAAATATCTACATATTTACGTATTTACATGTATGTATTCATATTCATATAACTTAAATTATAAAGAAAGTTAACATAAACAACTTTATTAAATATATCCATGCATGTCTGTTCAGAAGATCAACATTTATTTGAAGTAGAAATCTGTTGTGACAATATACATTTATTTAATATAATTTTGATAAATTAGTGCATCTTTGCAGAATAAAAGTAGTAGTAAAAATTATAAATAATAATAATAACAATAAATTAATAAATACAAATTGTTCATGTACAGTCAATGTATAAAGCAATAAAGTTACATAGTATAGAGTTAGATTAAAAGACATATAAAGTTTTTAGTTTGGACAAAAAATATCATTGCTGTCTCAAGAAAAACAATTGAGATATTAAAAAGACGCCATTCAAGATTTCTGCTTCCTAAAGCATTTTATACTCAATATATGCATCTGTTGGTACCAATAATAATTGAAAGTCCTGATGCTGCATGATATTATGATTCAAAATTGAAACTAATAAAGCACAAAATCCGTGTATTCTCAAGCTGTTTGAGCTGAACCACTTGCTCCATCAGCCTCTGAGAGCCGAGGAGATTTGCATTGTTATGTCCCTTGGCTCAGCCATCAGAGAATTTGATGAGGCCTGTGAAATATGTTGCTTGAATATATTGCTCACGCAGATGGGAGAGGCATTTGGGGTGTGATTTCAAACCTCGTGCAGTCATACAGATGCACTTGGAAGAGAGCGAATCACAATGGTTTGAGCATGCTGGGATGTTCAAGTGTGCGTGTGTGTGAGCGACTGAGGAAAAGAAAAGAAAAAAAACCTCTCAAGAGCTTTCGGCCTCCTAATTACGCAAAAAGGTTGTCATTCAGAGCAGATTGCGGTCCTTGTTTGATTGATGGTTGCAGTTATGCCGTTGATTTCATTCATTCAGAAAATAATTCCTGTAAAAGAAAAAACCTGTAGATTTGAAATGCCTCTCGTTCTGTTTTCAGCTTCAAAGATCAATGACCCATCGCAAGGTTATTCCATGTTCCCCAGATGGGCTTTGCTGATCTGGAATTTAAAATGAATGGCATTGCTTTGTTCTCTCCTGTAGGTCTTTCTCTGCTGAGTGTTCACATTATCGTTCACAGACCATTGTCTCAGCTCCAGCGCAGGGAAACAAATGCGAGCACAAAAGTCCCTCTAATACATCTCCCCAACCGCACAGTCTGCTTTGATGTCATGACCATATTATCTGAAGTGCTTATTTCAACATCTACATTCCATTATGTATTTTTAAGGAAAAGTAGGCTACTTTAATTCATGTATTTTAATTAATCAGATAATCATTTTTTGTATTTATTTTAATATTTTATTTTACTATTTTGTATAATTTTATGCTTTTTAAACTTATAATTTATTTATTTAAATTTTTTATTTACATTTATTTTTTATTTTAAAATGTAAAAAATGTGAAAATAAAATAAATAAATAGAATAGAATAAAATTTAAGTTAATTAAAATAAATACTTTTACTTAAATACTTAAAATTTCTGATTTAATTGAATAATTAAATTGTTTTATTTATTTGAATTTTATATTTTATGTATTTTTTCTTTTCGTTTTTACCTTATTTTATTTTATACACCAATATCACTGATATCACTTTTAAGACTAAATTCAGTCGTTCACAAAAATCTGAGACTACTATTTAGAGACTTTTCTTATCTTATCCTTTATCCTATCTTCTTTTTTTTTCCAATTCTAAAGTTATAGTATTTACATATATATTACTACTTTTTCACAACGGTCGAATGAAACATTTACTTTAGCAAAATAATTCTTTTTTAAAAGTTCCAGGTTCATATTAAATTTGAAATACCAGATTTTTATTGTAGTCTCTGACTTTTGAATCCTATGTATTTAATTTTGAATATTTACAAATACTAGTCCATATGGTGATTTAATTGCAGTGCAATGAACAACTTTGCTTAATTCATTCAAACTTTGACAAATTCTGTCACATTCCGCATCACAGAAATCATAGAGCCCTAGTTGATATATCTGGATCAAATTCGTTTTCATGCTTTAGTCCCGAAATCACTATGTGTTTCATACAAGAGAAACATAGCAGTATTGTTGGCCCAAGAGATGCCTGTGAAAGCAGTCTCACAGAGCTGGCCCCAGGCATGGCTGCTGGAAAATGGGACGGGTAGAAACGTTGCTCCTTTATGCGGTCCTCAGAGGAGCCGGAGAGTGCAATGTCTTGTATGAGGTTATTGCTAGAGTGCTTCCTGAGACATGCCTTGGAGTCATACCACAGTTTAAATGTATACAAGACTTCAGGTCATGCTTAAAAGCTTTACACAGAGGTGCATCACTTAAAAGTAAGGATTTGTGATTGCGATTGATACTTACTTTGAGCTTTTATGTGTTGTTAGGCTGTGAACAAGAACTTTCTATTTGTCTCCTGCGAGATAGCCCATGGATCATGTGACTTGAGTAACGATGCTGAAAATTCAGTTTGAAATCACAGAAATAAATTTAATTTGAAAATATATTCAAATATAAAACTGTTTTTTTAAATAGTAAAAATATATTGTGAAAATAATTTTATTTGTTAATTTTTAACTGGATGTATTATTTTTATTAGTAGTATTTTTCTTATTGAATTAAATTTACTGAAAGGTGGGTGGACAAATGTAAAACATTTTTCACCTGCCAGTTTTACCGTGGTTGCGATTCCCAGGGAATACGCATGCAAACATATACTTTCAAATGAATGTGTGCTTTGAAGATGCTTTGGGTAAAGCAGCTGCCGAATGTGAGAAAGCGTTTTTTTACTCAACAGGCAAAAGCAGCCGAGATTGAAGACATGAAAATATTTAACATGTTTTCCCCCTGCTCGTCTTTGATAAAGCCTTCTCTATATACATACATTTGTGGCGTATGATAGTTTTGTTTGTTTTTGTGGTTATGTTTGAGAGTATTATAATTTGACAGAATGCCACAGGGTGCTTCCCTCATCTCCTGCAGTTTGTGTTTACTGTGGAAACAGATCAGGATCACGAGTGTATATTTAAGGAGGCTGAAACTACAACTTCATTAGCCATATTACTGTCGCAGAGAAAGAACTGTTAAACATCTTGGGGAAAAAAACTAGTTTTTGGGAACAGCATGACGCCCGCGAATTACGACAAGCCTGCTGCCAAAGTACATTCTGCGAGAAAAATTACACATGTACACATTCACCTCATGGCAACAACAGCTGTCAGGATGCAGAATTCATTCAGTTCGGTGTGATTCGGTTAACTTTGAATCTACAGTAAAACACATTTCATCCACTTCTCAAGTGGCTCTGTGAAAACACCACATGTTCTTCACAGCCATGTTGTGTACTGTATTCTGTCAGAGTAGGTGATGGGTTGTAACGTGTTGAAATGAGTGTGGAGTGGTGAAAGGAAACTAATTTTCACTGTGGCTTTAGACGCACAGCTCTGCTCTCAGTGCCCACTGTGGTGTGACGTGTGTTATGGTGCTGCATTCATTGTGCATAAGCTCTGATATGAAATCTAGATACATGCCCTGCTGCCTACTCCCTAGAAGGATTTGGAACGCTCTACAGGCAGCAAATAATGAAGAACATGGGAGACTGACAATTGGTGTCAACACATGTCATACTTTGAAAAAATAAACCATTAAATAAAATTATATACTGTCTATATATTTATATATATATACACACAGGTATACAGTAGTTAACATTTGAAGTGGATCAAAATGTTTTTGGTCAATTTTGATGAAGGTTTTGATCCACTTTAAGTGTTGACTACTATACAGTATATGTATATATATATATATATATATGTGTGTGTGTGTGTGTGTGTGTGTAAAACTGTCTGTTCCGTTTAATTTCCCTTTGTTGCCCTTATTTGGTTCTTCCTGTCCCTGTCCTCATTATGTTAATTTGATTCCAGGTGTGTCTTGTCATCCCCTTGTTATTTTGAGTATTTATAGTTTGTTCTGCCCCTTGTTTCCTGTCCGCAGTTGAATGTTATTTTCATGTCTCCTGTGTTCAATGAGTTTCAGTTTATTAAAGACTTATCATTTGAAGGATCCCCAGCATCTCGTTCCATGCTCCTGAGATATTGTGACTATATACAAATATGAATATATATATACACACACACACACAAATGCATACATATGCTGTCTATAAATGTTATATTTATTCTGTAACTGCTAGTTTCTCTTTAAAAACTAACACTAGCTTTCTTTTCCCTGTTCTGTCTACATGTTACTCTTAAAGAAAATCGCGAGACTTGTCATGGTGCTTGCATGTTGTTGCTCTTTTGTTTATTTTGATTGCTTCTATTGTCCTCGTCTGTAAGTCGCTTTGGATGTAGATGGGTATTTTTGAAATTATATTCATAGCATTAAATGACTTGGCACAAATACGTCATTTCATGATGACAGATGCAATACAACATTGTCATTATTCTTACTCCCGTTAGAGGGCGCTTACCTTTAAAACATAAATATAGGTTGTATAGTCTGGAACTCAGTGGCGGTTCTACACAGAGGCCTAGGGAGGCCCGTGCCTCTGTAGACATGTCCCTGGCCACCCCTGTGGCCCCCC
>JAUMHQ010000090.1:8111159-8130056 GCA_032361165.1 Enteromius paludinosus | reverse complement strand
AAGCTACATACCTTCTATGTACATATCAGAGAACAATTTAAAATATTCTCTCAATGCATTCTATGGCACCTTTAAAAGAAAAATGTATCTTGATTATTGGTCCAAATAAGCTTGTATGTAGTTGAATTTCAATTCAAAGGCATTCTTAATTTACATCTGAATGTTGCACAACCTTGAATCTCTAATATACTTTCTTTATATATCTCTAGAGATATAATATATCTCTTATGCACCGCCACTGCCAAAGGTATAAAAACTGTTTACTCTATATGCTGAATAAAAAAATCTTCATCCCTATGAAATGTTCTTGATGCACAACACAAGACTTGTTTTTTTATCTATTGTTTTCATCGTGTGTTTTTCATGTGCTGCCGTAGAGACAGTACTTTACCCCTGGCTGTGGTGAGAGGATGCTGAATTTAGCTGTGTAACCACGGTTGCTTTGAAGAGGCTTCACAAACACAGGTTTGAAGAGGTTTGCAGCAGTTAGACGGACTCTTTTGTCTGTGTTTGGTGGAGGGGTGCAGTAGGCAAATCTCTGCTGCACTTTGAAGGCACTAGGATGTGTCAGTGTGCCTGAAGACTAGAGAGAGGGGGAGAGAAAAGAGTAGAAGTGTAATAGAAAGTGTTTTATGAAAATGCCGGAGGACTGGCTTTTAATCTTTTGTCAGGATTACTCCGCTGCTTGGGTTTAAATATCATAGACTATAAAGGTCGGTTTGGAGTGTTGAGCAGCAATCAGGGTTTAAAGGGAAATGAAATTCTGCTGTCATTTACTCACATTCATGTCATTCCAGACCTGTAGGATTTCGTCAGTAGAGCATAAAAGAAGATGTTTCAAAGAATGTTCTGGTCGCTCTTGTTAAAAAGAGCAGAAAGCACAAATAAAATACCATATTCATGAAGTCATAAGAGTGGAATTATGTTAAAAACATATCAGTGTTAATATTATTTGTAGGCTATAAAAAATATATATATATATTTTTTTTTATAGCCTACAAATGATTTGTTTTTAACATAATTATTATGTTATTAATATATATATATATATATTTATTAGTGCTGTCAAATGATTAATCGCGATTAATCGCATCCAAAATAAAAGTTTTTCTTTGCGTAATATGTTTGCATGTGCTGTGTATATTTATTAAGTATATATAAATACAAACACATGCATGTATATATTTAATGAAAATATGTTATGTTTATATATTAAATATATTTAGATGCATTTACATGTAAATACGTTCAAAATATATACTGTACGTGTTTTAATATAAACATAATAAACAAACAGCATAAACGCATATATATTGTAAAGAAAAACTTTTATTTTGGATGCGATTAATCATTTGACAGCACTAATATTTATATATATATATATATATATTAATAAGCTTGTTTGCAGTTTACATATTCATTTTAGTTCACATTTTAGTAATTTATTTTTACTAAATCTAATGAGCTTTAAGTGATATTCATTTCAGATTTTTAGAAATCATTTCAATACTCATTTCAATAAAATTATTTGATTTAAAATAAAAGCAAAAAAAATCAACAGTTTTAGTTTTAGTTAAGAAACAAACCAGTGGATCAGAACAAAGTGTAAATCAATAATCACTAATAATTTTCGGTGAGCAGGGAATTTTTGTGACTGAATTAGTGAATAAATCTTTCTGACAATCATTGTGAACTAGATCAAAGATCTGGAAAAAATAAGGTTTTTACGGGTTTGGAACAAATGATAATGAGTATTTTTTTTAAGTGGACTACTGTATTCCTCTAAATATTTACTATAACAACAAATAAACAAATTGTTTGCATTTAAAATCTGTAAAGCATTGAATGGGAACGGCATACATGCAGAGAGCAATATATTATCGAGATGTTTGTAATTCAAGTGGTGACAATACTGCATTCTTTGTTCATACCCAGTTGTTCCCTCAAGGTTTTATTTTAAGATGCCACCGTAATGCATATCTGATGTGTGTACATTATACATGAACATGCATTGATCTTATCCTTTTATTGCAGTGAAATGGAACAGATTTCCCAGAACAAGTCTTGGATCAGTTTACTGCAGTTATCTTGTATTTCAGGCTGTCTTGACATTTCAAACATGAATACTGATTATTCTCTCTCTATCCCTGTCTGTATCTGTTGTTCTTGCAGAAACCGGGTACATTGATCCAGTAATTATTGAAAAATACAACACCCCCGGGTTTGTGGGTTGCCTGTCCAGAGTGCAGTTCAACAGCATTGCTCCTCTAAAAGCAGCTCTCAGGTCCCGTGCTTCTGTGCCCGTCTCTCACCAGGGTAAACTGGTGGAATCCAACTGCGGAGCTTCACCCCTCACCATCCCACCCATGTCTGCTGCAACCGACCCGTGGCACCTCGACGCAGGTCAGCACATTTAAACAACCAAAAGAGGTCTTGAAGTCCCGGAAATGCATTAAAATCTCTCAGTCCTGCATTATTTCTCGGGAGAAGTGTAAAAGACATTTAATTTCTAACGCTCGTTATTGATTTCAGCACCTCTAGAGAGAAGCGTTGACCTGACCGGCGAGATCTGTCCGCTGTAAACCTCGTTATAGAAACTGCCACAGTTATTGTACGGCTTTCAGAGTGATTTAAACATGAAATTGAAATACTGAGCGAAAGTTCAATACAGCAGCAGCACAATTTAGATTGGACTTTTTAAACCGGTAACCACCGATGTAACGAAACAAACAGGCTCTCTGAGATCGTGCCCTGCATGCTATTCTGTTAAAAGGTCAGTGGCCAGTTAGTGAACAAAACAGTTTCTTTAAAGACCAATATGGCTCCCTCGGCATACATTGGCGCATCATATTAAACCATTTGTGTATTCATTAGCTACCCAAAAATGTTGTAGAAAATTTTCACTCAGAAATTGCTATAAAGTTCACTAACAATTCCAAAGAAATGGCAAGTCACACACCGCATTAAATGAATAATGACTAGAATCCAAAATGATTATAACTAAAATTGAAATGTAAAGAATAATATCTGATGTTATGATCATCTACAGGTGCTGATTTCCCCTTCAATGAGGAAAGAGTGATACCGGATGGAGTTAACAGGAATTCAGCTATAATAGGAGGTGAGATGGAAATATACTCTCATTTAATTTAGACAAACTCAAACTCATATAGGGTAGTGTTTCTAAACCCTCCAGGACAGGTTTGGGAATCACTGTTTTTGGGGAAATATTTCATTCAAAAAAGAAAATTTGATGAAAATGTATTCACTCTTAGGCCTTCCAATATAAAGTTTGTTTCTTTTAATCAGAATCAAAAATTTAGCATTACATCACTAGCTCCCGAATGTATCCTCTGCAGTGAATGGGTGCCGTCAGAGTAAACATCACATCTGCAATCCACATGACTCCAGTCCATCAATTAGAAAAATGTCTTGATGGATTTCTACACAGCTTTTCACAAGATATTATTGATGGACTGGAGATTTTTGAGCAAGTCTGACACTCTTGATGGCACCCATTCACTGCAATAGATCCACTGGCGAGCAAGTGATGTACTGCTTCATTTTTCTAAATCTTTTTCAATGAAGAATCAAGCTCATCTATGTTTTGGATGTATTTGTAGCTTATTTTCCTGTTTCTTTAACTGTGGCGAATGTATTTTCCTTGCAGGTATCATTGCAGTTGTGATCTTCACTATTCTGTGCACGCTGGTGTTTCTGATCCGTTATATGTTCCGCCATAAAGGCACCTACCACACCAACGAGGCCAAGGGAGGAGAGTCATCAGAGTCAGCCGACGCGGCCATTATCGGCACCGAGGCCAATTTCACAGAGACCATCGACGAAAGCAAGAAAGAATGGTTCATCTAATGGGGGTGTACAGACTCTTTCAGAATCTTTTTTTGAGTATCAGAACTAATGTTTTGGGATCAAGCTCATCACCAGTTTGAGAAACTGTCCTGTACATAGTGACTGGCTTGTCTCTTTCTATTGTGTTTTGCCAGAAGTCTTTTAAGTGTGTAATCTCTGGATCACATTAAGAAATCATTTCACAACATGTTCTTTTTTTTTTAACAGAAACATCATTATTTGCCAAAAAAACATTCTTTTTATGCAAGATTAATAATTTTCTTCACATGCTTAATCTAACAAAAAGTCCTTGTGTGGAAAATGTTTTTAGACAGACTGTAAATGTTAAATACTCTATATGAATATTTTGATTTAATTCATTGCACAGGCGACAGAGATATACGTCAAAGATGACATCAGATTGTATATCATCAGCCAGGGGGAGAAAAACAAGGCATGCACCAAGAATTATGTCAAATCGACACTGTCTGTTTGTAGCCTTCTGCACAGCTATGCTCATTTATTTCTTGTGGAAGCCTTCGGTTTATTGTTCCTTGCCAAACACCTCTCAGTCTTAAGCATTTGTTTTGCTGAAGGCATGTATCATGGCATAAAGATGTTATTTTGAGAAATCATTTTGTCTGTGATTCATTTATGCAGGCTGTGGTAAAGCATTGGCGTAGTGGCATCCATTTGGCAGATGAAAGCCCAAACGTGTATCATCAGTGTTTGTAATTGCAGCTGAAGAAGGTGGGACCACTGACACCCAATTAAATGACTTAATTCAAGGTGCCTTTAGGATTCAGCCAGCCGTCTGTGGCGAATTCACTTTGGTTAAACAGATAAAAGGAGAATCCCAACAGCAGTGTCACCTAAATTATTTGCACTGTGCATTTTGTCTAATTACTTTCAACTTTTTTTAAGTTATTATTTACTTTTTTGAATGAAATGTCAAATCAAACATCATTTGCATACAGGTTACCCATTCTCTCAGAGGCTGGTTCACAGAATGATTCCAGATGAAAAGTGATGTTGGTCAATGTAATGTATTTATTTGTTATAAATATCTAGGTTTAGAATTATGACACATCCGTTGTATTGGAGTAATTCTGAGTCTCTGATCTGAATAGTTTATTATTCTCTCATAGAGATATCCAGCTACATTTGTTTTGGCTTATTTATGTGGTTTTGCAGAGCATAGAAATGCATCTTCTTATAATTTAGATTCATATACTTTTGAAAGGTGCATGGGTGAAGATATATGTTTGGAAGGATTTGTGTTCCCAATCACGTCTCAGAATATAACCATGCTCATTTAGTCAAATGAACATTTTTGGAGCGTATAATGAGGGATTCATGAGAATGTTACACTTTTATATTCTAATATCGCTTTCTTCACCTCTCATTTACATTGAAAATATAAACATTGTTTTGTATTATTGTAAGGTTAGTCAGTTAGGATTCACAATAAATGAAATATATGAATATATTTTTATGAGGATATTTTGTAGATGACCTAGCCTTTCATTGTGTCTCATCCATCTGTGTATTAGAGAAAGGATTTACAAAGTGTTCTCAAGATATGTGAAGATTAAAAAAAAGATGTACTTGAACGTTCCTTGTGTGGAGACAGAAAGCTTTGATCATTTTAATTGTCATAATATGACCCCTTTTCATTTTTTCTTTAACAGTATTATTCTTTAGACAGTTTTGTGAAGGTGACTTTTGTTTCTTTTTATGACAAGAGGTTACAAAATAATGTTTTTCATTATTTATTGAACACAGTTCTGCTGCCTCTCATATGGCACATGTATAGGCCTTTTTTATTAAATGTAAATATTGATTTTTTTTTTATCACAGCAATTCCAGGCTTTGACATTTTATTGTTTATGAGTAAATATACAAGTGAAAGTGTAAACAATATCATATATTTACTCATCTGTATCTCATATTATAATTGCATTCTGCTTGTGTATTCAACTTGTTTTAACGGCAGCATGACCACTGTATGTGAAATTGTACATACTGTACTTTAAACTATAGTGCAATATCACAATTGTATTTACTCCTGGGGGCATATTTTTTACCTTTTGTTATGATGTTGACAAGTCAGGAATGAATAGTACAATACTTTTTATATTTAGAGCAACTCAGTTCTCGACTGGCTGTTTAACGTAAAATATTTGTACTGACCTCTTTTCATCCATCTCATTGCTGTGTGAGGCCGGATTGCAAAATAAGAGAATTCCTCATTAATGTGGCTATTCTTATGGGAAGGGAATAAAAAGAAGTACCTAACAATTGTTTGTTGTGTAGTTTTTTGTTTGTTTGTTTAATTTTTTTTCAGTGGCAACTACATTCACATTAGACACGGCTGTGTTACTATATGTAAGTATATAAATATATTATTGAGTTGAATATAAGATTATTGAGACGTATTTCCGTCCCTATAAAGTTAGATTAACATAAGCCTACATCTCTATAGGCTATTTGCAGACACCTAAAACTGTTTTACACAATTATAGCCTACTGCGTAACACAAGGATGCATACACGTGCTATGATATTAAAATAAAGACAGATGTTAGATAAGGATGGTGCATGGCATGTGCAAAGAAGGTATTTTTAAGGGACTTTTATTTTGACGGGAATGGGGTCGTTTTCAGTATGATTTGCGGGAGATGCAAAGACATCTGAGAAGGAGAAGAGGAGAGTGAGAATTTTTAGATACTAGTATTTATTTATTAGATAATAGTACTTATTCATTAGGTACTAGTCCTTACTTATTAGAAACTAGTGCTTACTCATTAGATACTAGTACTTATTCAATAGATACTAGTACTATGGCAAGCCGTTTTAACATTTATTCTACAATCCGCACTAGTATGTATTTTCATGTTACTAGTACTTATTTTTTAGATACTAGTATCTTTTCAATTAAGTACTAGTGCTTATTCATTAGGTACTAGTACTTATTGATCAAATACTAGTACTTATTTATTAGATACTAGTACTTATTTATTAGGCACTAGTATTTATTCATTAGATACTAGTACTCATTCATTAGATACTAGTACTTATTTCAATAGTGACTAGTAGCTATTATATTCTTACTAGTAACAAATGAAAAAAATTGCCTTATTGACTTCTATGGAGATCTGTCATTGATATATCAGCTATTCCGTTTTGACTATGTATTCCACTTCTGACTAGTACTTAAATTTCATGTACTAGTAGGTATTTATTAGGTACTAGTAAATATATTTTAGATACTAGTACTTATTCATTAAAGATTAGTACCTATTAAATAGACACTAGTTCTTATTCATTAGATACTAGTGCTTATTTACAGATACTAGTGCTTATTCATTAGGTACTAGTGACTATTTATTAGAAACTAGTGCCTATTTATTAGATACCAGTACTTATAAAATAGATACTAGTACTTATTCAATAGATACTAGTACACATGAAATAACTTCATCAGTATATTTTATTAACAATAAACAGAATGAGGCAGAAATCATGCCATTTAATTATAAAGGCTGTCAATTGGCATTGGGTTTTAAATATACTTTATTCTTATAAAAATACCAGAGATGGCTTTGAGAGCACTGATAAACCCATAGATTGTCGCAATCATTGTTATTTTTCTTCTTCTTTCATCATTCAAAGTATATCCTCATTGCTCACAAAACCCTAATTTGGCTAAAATTAACTCATTCATTCACTCTCATGTTTATTCTTCAGTCTTTATTTTTCTTTCTTTCTTTATTTTTCTTTTTTGTCAGCTATATTTGTTATTATATTTATTCTTAAGTTCTCGGTTTTGCTTGTTATAGTGAAATAGTGATTGGCTATTTCAGAAGTAATATTTAAAAGTAATATACTTATTTTGTTTGAAGTTTTCATATAGAAATAATCACGTTTATTAGAAATAATCAGGTTCAGAAACCACACGTCATCACAGCAGGATCGTGCAGGACACGCGCAGAGCTTGTGCGAACAGAAAAAAACATAATAAAGCCATATATAAAAGAAATAAATAGGCCCATATGCCAAATATATATTTTTCTAACAAAATAATAAATGTACAAAACGAAAGAAAAAAAACGGAAACAAGTAAGCTAGCAACCTATGAAGAATTTCAGCTCATTTCTATGATGTGCTCTTAAGAAAGAGGCATCCAATTGTTTCTTTTATTTAAAAAAGCACAACTGTTTTTATTGTGATTGTACACACATAAAATAAATATTTAGAATAGATTCATGAACGAGTATTGTAAGCTGTTTCCACTTTTATAAGAGAAACAAAATCACATTCACAACGCTGCACATTTCTAAGTGGTTTCCTCCAAAAAAACAAATTGCATCCATCTCTTTGTTTCTGTTACCTGTCTAATTTCTCTCCTATAGCCTATGTTACTTGTTCATTAATATTCAACATTTGATTAGCATACTGGGCAGAAATTCAAATTGAAAAAGTACTAGTATCTATTAAGTTTAGGATATCTCTGGTCTAAAAAGTTACTAGTAACAAAAAAATAAGCACTTTTTGTCTTAACAAGGAGAGTGTAATTAAGAACTAGTCACTATTGGAATAAGTACTAGTATCTAATGAAAATGTACTAGTATCTAATGACTAATTACTAATATCTAATAAATAAGTATGAGTAACTTTAGAAAAGACACTAGTACCTACATAATAATCACTAGTAGTTAATAAATAAGTACTAGTACTTTATGGAAAATATACTAGTAACATGAAAATAGATACTAATGCTGTTCGTAGATTAAATGTTAAAATGGCTTGCCACAAAGTTACACCCTTGTGTATCCATTAAAGTGCCCCTATTATGCTATTTTAAATGTTGCTAATATTGTTTTATGAGTCTCTTAAAACAGGTTTACATGTATGCAAGGTCAAAAAACACTTTTAGTTATTTAATGGTAACAAAAAAAATGGTAATAAAAAATAAGTTCTGTTCTGTGTAATTAAGAACTAGTCACTATTGGAATAAGTACTAGTATCTAATGAATACATACTAGTTCGATTAAGTATAGTGTCTAAAGAATAAGTACTATAACTTTAGTAAAGACACTAGTTCCTAAAGAATAAGCACTAGTAGTTAATGAATAAGCACTAATACTTAATGGAAAATATACTAGTATCTAAAAAAATAAGCACTAGCAAAATGAAAATAGATAAAAGTGCGGTTTATAGATTAAATGTTAAAACGGCTTGCCATAGGCTAAGAGCCGCAAGTTTTATTCTGCACGTCGTTGTTTTTGGCATCATTCGAATTTATAAATCTGCCATCCTCACCACATCTCCTCGCTGTCCTGCCGTAGCTGTTCAGTTCGTCATCTCAAGTCAACAAATTAATTGTTGCTACAGACTGGTACAAATGTTCTTTGCACACATACGCATGAACTCAACACTGATATAGATTGAACCGAGTTGTGAACTTCGGTGGGAACTAAACCTTTTTTATTATTATTTCATTGTTCATGTGAACTGAGTGAAGTCAGTTCTGAGTTCATTTTAAGTTAATTATTTGAGAATTGGTTGTTACACCAGAGGTACTAGTTTATCAAGTTATACGGTGCACCACAGGTAAAGAGGATAGTAAGATTTCAGTAGGCTATTGTTTCGTTTATTTATTTTATTCATTTCATGTCTTGTTCTGATCTTCTTAATCCCACTGAAACAACAAACAACCTAAAAAAAGAAGAAATTCATTTAATTAAACGTTTATCATTGTTCTACCTTGGGCTAGGTGCGTCTCACTTTCTCGGTTGGTGCCAGGGTTGGGAATGTGAATTGTTCTTATTATATTGCCCCACAAATGTTCACTTCAGGCAGTCACCGGATTACCATATTTACAATTTACAAATTTACCTGAAGCCACACTCTCTGCTCCATTTAGCAAACGGTACAACATAGTATACACAACTGAGACTCAAAGCACTGAGGTGAGGGAGCAAGATCCTTTCCAAGGTCTTCCAAGGTACTTTTTTTAAAATCCCCCTATACGAGGCTATAGTCCTATAGTCTTGTTACACATGCATATAAAAACTGTCCATAATGATTTGCAAATTAGAGAGGTCTCTTATGTTGACACGTTGTGATGACTCTTACGAAGCGGCATTCAGTCAGCTGCTGCCCAAGCATCTCTGAAGCTGCGTTTACAGGTTGGTGTAAACATGCGATTTGTATCCGGATGTGTCAACTTATGGGACACAAACCTGCATTAGATTGGTCTAAGTGTTTTTTATAGAAGAACATGTCGGTTGGAATCTGTAGAAAGAAGAAGCTATTTATGTCAGTACGTTAAGCTACCGTTTTAAACTACAAAAACTAGGGCAATGTCAGTTATTGTTTAGGTTATTATTTTCCCTTGTCGTTTATTCTTCGCTAACTTAGTTGTGGTTTATTAGGTCACAATCGTTCCGTTTGGTGTCAGATACCGTGAAGATCTTCCTGGGTTATCCAGCCGCTTGTTTAACTGTTTAGTAACGTTACATTTGCTAAAAACAATGTAGCTGGACGTGTTTATATTTCATATATTTAAGAGCCCCAGTTGACGAGGTTGAATTTTTATGAAGGTTAGTGTTTTACTGAGCCGTTCAAAGGGTTGGAATCGGGGTTGTTTTGTTTTTTATGTTTGTTTGTTTTTTCCCGCAATGAGGGGTTAAATTGACTACAAGTAACATTTAAAATGAATTTCAATGAAATCATATTATTTGGAACATTTTATTCATCAAAGAGTCCTGTATCACTGTCTTTACAAAAATACTAAAGAGCACAACTTTTCCATACTGGCAATAATAAATATTAATAAAGCAATAAATAATTATGAATTATCAGCATATTAGAATGATTTCTGTAGGATGTGGCGCCGAAAATTTCAAATAAATCAAATAAAAGCTGCCTTGATTAACATAAATGTCTTTCAAAAACATGTCACAAGTCTTAAGGACATTGATCATTAGTATAACTGTCTAAATAATATTTTTAATGTCACTAAACAGGTCTTCAAAACTTATCTAGGAGAGAGATCAAATGTAAAGAACTTTTTTAACACTTGCAGATTCCTTCCTGAAGTGCCTGGATTGACTCTACAGCACTTCTCAGATTCAACCAAACATTCAGCAAGTGCATAATGCCACGATCAAAGGAAATTCCAGAGAACGTAAAAGAAGAGATCATTTTTTACCATAAGTCTGGTAAGGGTTACAAAGCTATCTCTAAAATTATGGGACTGCATCGATCCACTGTCAGAACTATAATTTCCAAATGGAAAACATTTGGGACAGTGATGAATCTTCCCAGGAGTGGTCGACCCACAAAAATTTCACCACGGACACAACGGAAAATTATCCAGGAAGTCACAAAGAAACCCGAAATAACATCCAAAGAACTGCAGGCTTCTCTTGCTTTAGCTAAAATCAAAGTTCATGACTCTACAATCAGACGGAGACTGGGCCAAATTAGGAAACGCGAGATTGTGTCAAAGAGAAAGACACTGCAGAAAAAGAAAAGAAATGCCTGTGCCTTGTTTGAAAATAATCCACAGGAAGATTCCCAAGTTTATGAGGAAAATCTTTTAAAGACAGAAGTGGCAGAAGTGGACGTTTTTATTTGATAAGAGTCCCATCATGTGCAGTGTTTAACAAACAGCCCTGAAACAAACTACAGTGAATAATAATAATTTTATCTGCGTTTACTTCTGGTGATATATTTTTTCCTTTTTGTTGTGTCAGATATGAGAATAATCTACTGTATAAGGCCTGACTGAAACATAAGACAAATGCTTATCTATACTACTTTCTATGCAAAGGAAAATGTAAAAAAAAAAAAAAAAAAAGCCAATAAAACATACCTGCCAATGATTGTGATGTCATTTGTTTAAAATTCAGCAACATTTGTGTTTTGACTTCAACTGGATTACTACTGTATGTGGAAACTGGAGACTGTGTTTAGCTTTTTCTGTGAGCTATTTGTCCATTTTTAGCAGTGGCGGATCTAGGATTTTTTAAAGGCAGGGGCCTTTACAAAGTTAAGGAGTACACAAGTAACTCTCAGACACAGGAGCATTGCTGAATGGGTTGAATATAACACTTTCTATAGAGCCTGTATTTATAATGCATTATAATGATATTCCTAAGGCATTATAATTACTTTATTAAAAAAAACTTATAATGTGTTTAACAGTGGTTCCCAACCTTTTTTAACTCACTGCCCACACAGCCAAACACATATGTTTCCGTGGCCCACTGCAAAAGAATTTAAACGATCCCGCTTTTTGTGTCGGGTTAACTAAGTACTCGGAAGAAAGGCTGTTAATTGTCTTTATTGAATAAACTGGTAATGTATTGCATAAACAGAAAATATACATAACGGATCAGCAAACTAGACATTTTTTATTATATTAACAATATTACAATTTCTATAAAAAATATTTTGCGGCCCTTAGGTGGAAAACCACTGTGTTATAATATGAATAATCATAAACAATTATAACACATTATAATTAGTGCTGTCAAATGATTAATCGCATCCAAAATAAAAGTTTTTCTTTGCATAATATGTTTGTATGTGCTGTGTATATTTATTAAGTATATATAAATACAAACAGCTGCATGTATATATTTAATGAAAATATGTTGTTTATATATTAAATATATTTAGATATAATATCAAATATAAAAAAATAAAATGTATAAATGCATTTACATGTAAATACTTTCAAAATATTAAAATTAATCGATTAATCATTTGACAGCACTAATTATAATATATATGTATTTGTGATTATAACTTAAGAGTATGATTATTTATAACATACAATGATTGCCATATTAAATCTACTTCATTTATAATGGACTATATCATATCTTCCTATGACTATATTGACTGTTACACATGCTATGGTGTTTATTAAGCTACACCAACTACTTAAAGGCTGAAACATGCCAGCCAAGAACTGGCTGGAAATATTCAGACTGCTTATTATTGTTCTTTATTGTTAATTTTTTGTTGTTTTCACTTGAACTTATTTTGATTTTGATTGATTGATTAAGATGCCGTAACATGCTTAAACATGGAATGAATCAAAGGATACTGTCAGGTCCTAGGAGAACATAATAATTCTTTGGCTGGACAGTATGCTCTGCTCTACACTCGAAGATGGCTGGAAAGAAGAAATAGAGAAAGAAAACAAAACAAAAAAACTTTGTGATGGCTGCCTAATACACTTCCATAACCCACTGTCATCAAGACATGCATAGAGTAGCTGTCTAATCATTAAGCCAAATGTTTATGATTTGGATAATATTCAATACAACTGCGGTATGAAAACATAACATCAGATCTGAGAGGAAATACTGTTTGGTGACTGTGGTTCTGGAAACGAGGATCATGATCCCCATCACTGACACTTGAAAGTTGTTTGAGCATTGACCAAACTTATTTCCCCATTATAGACAAATCCTCACAAAGGTAACACAGTCTTTGTCATTTTTTATTTTTTTTTATATTATATATTGCATCGGACCTCCAGGGTAAGATTTGAGAAACCCTGCTCTACATATTGATTCCTATTAATGCAACTGTAAAAAAAAAAAAAAAAAATCCACTTAAAAAAGTCAGTGTTTTTGCTGAAAGTAAATGCTGTTATGAAGAATGTGGAAAAGAGTTGCTGGTCCTGTTGACCTTCCATTGCATTTTCTTCCTACTATCAAATTCAGTGTGGACCACCAACTGTTTGGCTACCCTGTTTTCAAAATATCTTCTTTTGTGTTTAATATAGAAAGAAATGAATGCAGTTAATAATGACAGAATTAACTATACCTTTAATTAACGTCGACAGCATATTTAGTGTTGTCCCTTTAAGACCCGCAGGCTTCTAATAAACAGGCAGGTATCTGTTTTCTCTCCGCTGTTTACTTTGATTTTAGACATAACCAACCGAGTCTAAACATAAGCCTTGTGTGTCTTTACAGCATTAGCACAAAACATAACTTATTTCAGTAATTTGGCGCTGTATAACAGGCAATGCGCGCACTTTGGGTGTAACTGTTACACACGTCAGCGCACGTCAGAACAGCACGAGAATAAAACGTTTAACAAAAAACGGCAGTCTAACGTTACTGAAGCTGCTAAACAAATCAAAAGCTTACATAAACTAGCCAAATCCGTCAACTGTCCCGAGTGTCTTTCACAATGTATGTCGAGAGCTGAGCTCTCTAACGTTAGACAAAGAAAACGTAAGTGACTGCAACCATAATATGCTTTTTTTACTTTAAACTTTGAATAGGTAACGTTATTTGCCGTTAAAAGGGGGAAGATGGTGGAAACATAAGCACTAGCAGCTTTAGACAGAAACTGTAATGCAGGTTGCTATTCTAAAGACGGATTCGAACCGACGCAGCCAATCGCGAGCGTTGAAGAAAATCAGCTGACTGACAAGGCTCTTCAGGGACCAATCAGAATTCAACTCTGGTCCCGCCCATGATTTTGAGTGCACTGGAGTTAAGTGAACACCAGGTGTCGCTGTATTTCTCTGCGCTGTGGCGTATGACGCGTCACGCGCTCTAATTACTATCCCAATAATCTTCAGCTGCAGAGTGCGAACACCTCTTACAGCACAATATAACAAACGGGTAAGAAGTAATACCACTAGGGTTTAAAGATAAGTTGTTCTTAGCAGGGGATATTTGACCGAACAAGTGGCCATTTTACACAATACATCAAAAGCTTTGCCACGCTAAAAGAGTTTGTGAATAATATTTTGTTTGTTAGTCTTTTACTTCGCATTAATGTGCCATAAGCGTAACGTACATTAAGCTAACCAGTGTTGGAATTGTCTTATAAACATTCATTGTTTTGTTTTGTTTTCTTTACAGTGGTTTAATTCTAATGTAGAGAAATGTGACTCTTTATTGTACTGTAAATTTTATTTGACCCCTTTGGAAACATAAGGAAAGCTTAAAGTGGTCACCTTATTTCTTTTTTCTTTTTATTTATATATATATATATATGTATGTGAAGTGAATTGTGGCCTGAGGCCTGTTCCATAAAACAAGTTTACCAAATAAGCCAGGCTTATGGCAGATAGTCCGACTTATTTTAAACCAAATGAACTGGCAATTAGTCAGACTAACAGAAATAAACCTGGCTTATTTGGTAAACTTGTTTTATGGAACAGGCCCCAGATATGGTGACCCATACGTGGAATTTGAGCTCTGCATTTAACCCATCCAAATGTGCACACACACACAGCAGTGAGAAGTGAAAAACCACGCGCGCACACACACACCTGGAGCTGTGGGCAGACATATGTGTGTGTAGTTTAAGTAATCTCAGTATTTAGTAGATAAAATGAAAAGACAGAATTGTATTTTAGTTTGCTGTGAATACGCCACAATTATCCCACACTAATGAATGTGGGCTATTAGGTCAGTAAGTCTAGCCTTGAACTAAGAAGGTCAAAGGTGACTGGGCACAAGCAGTTTGACATCTGTTTTTAATGTAATACCCATAATCTAAAGTAAAAGTGTCCTCTTCAGCCATCTGTATCTCTTGGATGTCACCATAAGCTGGACTGATCCTAGTGTGACGCCGCTTCTTTCATTATTTCCCCTGCTGTAAAAACAAAGTAGTGTAGTTATTGTTGCAAGAGCAAGATGGTTTTTAAACCTGCTTTATTATTTGTTGTCTCGCAGATGCTGAGCTCTGCTGTAACCCTGGACCGTCCTGTGGAGATTCAGCAAATGCATAATGCCACGATCAAATGAACTTCCTGAAGAGTTCAAAGAGAAGGTCATTTTCTACCATAAGGCAGGTAAAGGATACAAATCCATTTCGAAGATGACAGGACTTCACAAATCCACAATCAGATCCATAATCTGTAAGTGGAAAGCGATCGGAACGGTGATGAATCTTCCTAGGAGCGGTCGACCGCCTAAAATCTCTCCATGGGTGCAACGTAAAATCATCCAGGAAGTCACAGAAAATCCCGAAATAACATCTAAAGAGCTGCAGTCTGTTCTTGCTCTATCCAAAGTCAAAGTTCATGAGTCCACGGTTAGGAAGAGACTGGACCTAATTAGGCATCGTGAGAGATTACCACGGCGAAAATCACTGCAGAACAAGAAGAAAATAAATGCTTCTTTCTTGATGGAGAAGAAGCTACAGGAAAACACTCAAGTATTTGAGGGAAATCTTGTTAAGACAGAAGTGGCAGAAGTGGAAGTGTTTGTTTAAAAAGGATCCCATTGTGTCAGAAACAAGCTTGCAACAGTCCACAGTAAAATCATGTTGCCAGCAGGGTTACTGCTCTTATACGCTTTATTTGGTACTTGTATTTAATTCTAGCACTATATAACTTTTTTTTTCTTACTTCTGTGTCAGGCATGAACAGTTATATATTTTTATGTATGTATATTATATATAAATGTAATTTTGTTCACTCATTGAAGTTATTCTGTGCAATTAATGTTTTTGTTCATCTCATTGTATGAGGCCTGACAGCAAATAAGAGATATGTTCATCATTATATTACTATTATAAACAAATAATAAACATTTGGATTGTGAAGTCATGACCTTTATTGATTCAAGGAGAGGCCTGCAGTTCCTTCAATGTTGTCCTTATGTTTTTGTAACTTCCTGTATGAGTCATCGCTGTGCTACTGGAGGAATTTTGGGGAATTTCGCATATTTTAGTAGTGTTACCATTTATAGGAAGAAATGTACCTCTACAATTATAAATGATCTTTGAGTAGGATGTTTTTCTCCTTGCAAAATAAGTTTTCTACAAGTTCCATATAATCAAACTCATATTTTGACCTCTCTTCAGATTGATTTTACAATGCAGGGTGTCTGAATGTCTTTTCCAATGAATGAGTGAATATGCAGGCGAACGCTAGGGGTCGATGTGGCCCAAAACGCTTTATTTGCATTAAGCAGTGTTGTTAACACTGTTATGTCGCGGGAATATTTTTTTTTTTATGTCCGCGGGACATAATAACGTGACAACTATCCCCTGCGACTCAAATTTTTCCAGGGGAACCTCGCCAAAGCGTGTATTTTGCTCCCCGGCCCCGCGATTGGGAGGGTTTTGTTGGGGAAAACCTGGCAACCCTAGCTGAAAGGGTTTTCAGTTAGCAGCTGCATAGAAACTTCAGCCCATCAAAGCTGGACGTTAGAGATCACAGGTAAGATTAAATATAACTATTAATCTGTTAGACACTTCGTTTTGGCTTGACATTTAACTAAGAGGGTTATTCGCCCATTTACCGAGAAGGAAAATGTTTTTAGGTTTAAGAGATATCCAGTAACGTTAATGTTAGTTGCTTAAATCTGTGGGTGCAAGTTAATAATAACAGTGTTGTTTTAGTAGTTATTTTTACTTCTCTTTAAAAGCAACTCTTTTATTTTGCATTAAATTTCTTTTCAGCATCTCTTCAGCAGGGTAACTGAAGCTAACCAGCTGTTAGCTTGCTTTGCTAATGTAGCCTATTGATGATGTTTACAAATATTGTGGTAAAATGAATTATCTTGAAATTGCCACACGTTTAATCCTAGATCTTTGGGTTGACAGGAAGTTTTATGTGAAAATAATGGAATTTTGCATGCAGTTAAAATGTTTTGTTTCAGTTTTGATGTTATGTTTTTCCAAATGAATCAATAGTGTCAATACTTTATCAAACAACTTTATTGTCATTGTGTTTATTGTCATGTTGGACTTGAGTTTTAACTTTGAACTGGTTGTGTATGAAATATATGTACGCCATATACTGCAAATAAACTTGCCTCACCAAGACCAGGGCTGCTTTCCCCAAAAGCATTGTAAATTAAGGTTAATCATAGCTCCATTGGTGGCAAAGGGTCTACAATCAAATTATGCTCGTGATGCTTTTGGGAAACGCAGCCCAGAGCGATTATGCATTTACAGGAGTAAAATATTTTATTTGCTTTTTCGTAGATGCCTTGCTGAAGTGGTTGGACACCCTAGATCAGCCTTCAGCTCCATCTGAAGACGGCAAGCACTACTTATATTAAATCTTTTTTTGATCCTTAGCCATTAAATAGACACAAAGTTGGCAACACAAAGGGTCTGTAAATGCATAATGGTACGGTCAGGTGAAATTTCACAAGATATCAAAGAAAAGATCATTTCTTACCATAAGTCTGGGAAGGGTTACAAATCCATTTCAAAGACTCTGGGACTTCACAAATCCACAATCAGATCTATAATCTGCAAATGGAAAACACTCGGAACAGTAATGAATCTTCCCAGGAGTGGTCGGCCGCCGAAAATGTCTACAAAGGCCAAACGTAAAATCGTCAAGGAAGTAACGAAGAAGCCTGAAATAACGACCAGAGAACTGCAAGCGTGTCTCGCCCTAGCTAAAGTCAAAGTTTCTGAAGTCACAATCAGAAGAACACTGAGGAAACTGGGCTATGTGAGAGAGTACGAAAATGAAAACCAATGCAGAAAAGAGTAAGGTTTTTGGTGAGAATGTTTCAGCCCAAAGCGTTGATGTAAATGTTTGAAGCCAAAAGTGTTTTCTATTTAAAATGTAAAGGACTACAGCGTCATGACAGTCAAACTTTTGTGTTCTGTAGTAGTTTTCTTGCAAAGGAAAATGTTCATTCCGATGGAAATGTAATAAAATATATGCAATATAAATAGTGTTTATGTAGCTAATTTGGTTTATGAATGAGATTATGTGCAGTGTCATTCTTCTGTATAGGTTTACAGTGTTTCCGTTAAAATGTCTTCATATTGCTGCATTTACAATAAATTATTTATGAAATAAACATTGTGGATATTGTGGAACTATTCTATATGTTTAACATTAAACATTTCAGATAATGTGCAGTACTGAAAAGACTTTTCTAGAAATACTGTAGTAAACTATCCAAATACTTTTATTTTGAAACAGCTGGGTAATGTGTTTTTTAGTGCTGTCAAATGATTAATCGTATCCAAAATAAAAGTTTTTCTTTGCATAATATGTTTGTATGTGCTGTGTATA